>MU912574.1:24137-46911 GCA_036418165.1 Cooperia oncophora
TATCATGACTTTGTGGAAGTTTTCAAAGCTTAAAAGTCCCTCAGAGATCGAGGTACTTTTCGACCTATCCCATATTATGAGTTCCTGTAGGGCCACTCCGCCGTAGTCGAGGAAGCTAACACTTACTCTTGAGGAAGGATATCGCTTGCCATGGCAGAGGGTAGCTTTTGCATCAGCGCTTCCAGGCTGGACTTATTTAACTCGTAGTTAGGCAATGTATAGGTCGCCCACCAGCACAGAATGACGGCCCTTTACTCAAGCTTCTTGAGGCGCAGCCGAAGGTAACCACCAGTAAGTTGGCAACCTCTCTAGGCTCCACCTGACTGACAACTGCCATGCTTCTCCGCAATCTCGGTTATCGGAAAAATTTTTGTGAAGGATGCCTCATGAGTTGGACCCGTCTGACAAGTCATACCGAATGACCGTGACTGAGTTTTTTTTCCTTGTACACACTGGAGGAACATTTGTGAGATCTTGTGGTTGGTAGAGAGTGGTGGAGTCCTTGCGTACATCATTGCACATGTTCCTCGCAGGATCTCTCAAACAGAAAAGTAGATTGCTCAGCCAAAAGCAGATGTGCATGGGATAAAGATTTCAGTGTGTTATTGGTGGGACTTCAAAGCGGTATCACTGGATACTAGCACCGTTGTAAGGACCACAGTCCACCTTAATCGACTTCAAAATATGGATGACGTCACGCTTGAATTCTTCAGAAATACTCAATTTTTCTCTACTACTCGGCAATGCGAAGACCGCATGTTAGGATCAGGCCACACCAAAAGATCGTGGATCTTGATCTGAGAATGCGACCGTACCCAGCTTATTCATCAAAGTTAGCAGTCTCTAACTACCACCTCCTTTGATCCCTACCGCATCCTTAAGAAGGCAAAAATTCCGAAAATCGACGTCTACTCAAAAATGAGGTCCACCTCTTCTTCTTATCATAGTTGCCGTAGTTCTATGAGAATGGAAATGAGAAGCTGTGCAAAAGAAGGGCACTAGTCCTAGTCATCAACTGCGGTTACCTTGTAGATTGGAGATGTCTTTTAGTGACGAAAATTTTAGTCCGAAAATTTGGTCAAAGTGTCGCATTACTTTTCGACCAACCTAATATAATAAGCTGTGATAACCTTTATCGCATCTCCTTATTCCATTTCGTGCATTCGTGCAGGTATCATATTTCGCAGGTGCAGGATTATCAGTAAACAATATTACTGCTTTTTCAAGTGCGTGTTCCGTTGCCTAGGTAATGGCACTTCATTAGGGGCTAAATCTCTAAATGACCGGTAATTACATAACGCGCGCTCGCCACAACATCGCCACCCACCGAGAGATACAGAGCGAATAATAATCTCTACATACTCCCTATTCATTCTACCCGGGTTTAACTGCCTTTACTCTCTTAATTGTGGCAATCGCAAAAGAGAATATGTTCCTGGAAATGACCCAGAATTTAGCGCATTAGTCCCGACCATACTTCAATGGTGACCATATGATGTAAGACATGTTCCTGTGGTTGTTGGTGAGTACGGAAAATGACGGGGACGACAGTGGTTTTATGTGACGCAAGATTCGTCCAATTGCATAACGAAAAAAACCACCCCTCAGTTCTACGTTATTTCAACGAGATTGCGATCTGCAAGGTCGTCGTTGGACAGCGCCTTAGCGAACATCCGATACAGCCGATAACATGTATCGCAGCTGATGAGATCGCACACGTATGTATGCATGTACGTTCACGCACAACCACCCGACAATGCCCCTGATCACTTAGAGATGTTGCCATGCCTACCAGGACACTGCCCAGGACATCTGGACCTTTCTGACCCCATCATGCTTCAATTCCACTCGAATTAATCCAATCTGTACCCTGTAATGGACACTTCCGAGACCGTGAAAAGTGAGAAGGAAGTGATGTTCCAAGAGTAGACTGAAGGAACATGATTCAAAATCCCGTCAAAATCAACATCCCGAATACTATGCACACTTAGGTGACAGATACAGTAGATGACCTAAGGACAGAGCCTCAGGTTAGGGCCCCTGTAGGCACAACCAAGTGATATCAGAAGGTTCCAAACAGTAACAGTCACAGTAAGCAACCACAAAAAGGATAAGTCCCCGCAGCTGATCAATCCCTTTTTGGGTGCGGCACGCATCTACTTCCATTCAGAATCGTAGTGGCTTATTGAATGCGATGTGGCCTATACAATGACAGATCCCAAGATGGTGGAGGTGAGGTGGGGGGGGGGCGAAGCCGATGTACAAGTCAGTGTTCTTATCCTCCCAGACGAATCTGGTACCAATTTACCCTGGAGGGTAGAAGGCTTAGGTTGGGCTGGCGGGAGTGGACCCAGGATTTCAACCTAAGACCGGGTGGTAAGCATGCCACTTGCCACTACACCACCTCCGCCTGAAGCGCTAATAGTATCAGAAACTAGCAAAATAGGGCTGAAAAAATTCCAGGGATCGGATTGTTCTCATAAGTCATCTCCAAAAGCGTGTTCGGAAACATTCGATAGGGTGTCAAGGTAATCTAGAAGTCAAGGGACGAAGTGAAAGAAGAATGGGGGCTATGGTCAGAGTTCATCCCTAGTTTGGGAAAATCTGGGTAGAAGATCAGTTGTACCAGCCTTATTACTGGTTCGAACTATTTCGCGACTCGAATTCGCCTAATTGCGGTTATTTGAAGTCAGAAATCGCAGCTCTAAATTTTGTGCGCCTGAGAATTCTCGAAGTAGGCGTGACTGTACGACTGATATCGCCAGAAACATCAGACAATTGTTGAAAAAACTGACCTAGTGCAATAACTTCAATGGGATCCGCTTGGTACTGTTGCGTTTCTTGACGGTCAAGTACTGTACAGTAGTATGAACCAACTACTGAATCTGTGCTAACATCTTTGAAGCCTCAGATCATAAACTCCTTTCGAAACATCACCAATCAGCTCAAAATGAACAGAGTCATGTAGCTGATCGCCAATCGATACATATCTAAAGCATGGAGAATTCAGATCACTATGCATGGTGTCATTGGAGAGAAAACCAGTTAGAAATCGTCTTAGTACAGTACAAACGAGGACAGGGTTACGCCGAGTAGAGTTCACTAGAGCGTTTTAACGTAAAAACGAAAAGGTTTGGCTCAAGCGCTGTCTAGTACTAAACAAACCTGAGATCGCCCTTGTTGTATCGCTGCCACTGTACTTGATAGCGATTTGGATCAGAGTAATCACTCCGTACTGAGCACTTCAACGTTGGCCCAGCTGATCGCGGTTTAACATAATATGGCCCGGTGCCGGGTGTGTTGGCAAATACCTCACTGTTTTCGACACATGCTGTAATTGAAAAGTTCCGGAACAATGCCAACATCGTGATAGTAATTATATGCAAATTATATGCAACAAGTAGATCACTACTGTTGGAGCCAAATCACTTCAATCGTGAACACCTTTAACCTTCGACAGCTTTAATGAAACCCCCTATGGGAGAATTCGTTAAGGAAGGGGGGAAAAGCTGTTACGTACTCATCGAGGAGACCGCTGAAGTATTAGGTTGGCGGGAAAGTTCTGTCACTCTTTTCCGAACTCAAATTACTTGCCCATTACCAAGAGTGGTAACCGGTAATGTAAGCTCTTATACAACAAGGAGTGGTCTCTCTGTTAGTACCACTCGCTTGCCTCTTGCTCCTTCTTCTGCAATATGCACAAGGATTTTATCCGCTACCATCGACCCATCCAACAACTTCCACAAACTATTTCACCCACCACCCTGACGCCAGCGTGTTAGCTGCAGATGCCAAATTGATGGAGCTGAATAAGCACGATGCCCCCAATCATCGAGCAACCTTACCACGACAGTGACGCTTCAAGGCGGGAGCCTAGGGAGCCTACAGTTTTGATGACGAAGTGAGGTTTGGGTTACCTGCAACCTCAGCTTGAGGGAGCTATGGGTCGGGAAACTGCTGGATGAAGAAGCTGCTTCCTTGGTCAAGGCGTACGCAAAGCAGCTACGAGATCTAAGGCGTATCGTGGATCAGAGGGAAAAATTTGTCCGCACAGCCGGCCCTCACCAAGATAGTGCAACGCACTTGGTCCAAAAAAGTTCGAGCCGTACCTCATGCAATGGAGCTTGATCTCTCTCCCCTTGCAATTGTGTAGCACAGACATCGCCCCTTCTAATAGTAAGTACCTTTCCGAATCGATCGTGTTGTAGCGGACGACCGAATAGCCTCCCATAAACCCACAAGTTCAAGTCGAGGTTGAGATAGGTGTCCAACTTTGCGTCGTGTCTCCCTGCATAGTGAAGCAATGGCATCCATGAGGTGCTCAAACACTGGCAAGGACCCCGCAGTAACATTGCTGTACAATTTTGATCTTACACTCCTCTCTATAAAAAGAAAGCCTATTTTGAAAAAATGTGACAGAACTTTCCCGCCAACCTAATACAAGTAAATGTTGTTAGCGATAATGAAACCGCAGGCCATGATAGGATGGGTCAATGGCTGTAACTGCCAGGGTACGGCGTGGTCAAAGAATCTTAACCGAGGAGGTATTTGAGTTGCAGAGCAAAGCTATCCCCTTGACCTAATCGACGGACTTTCCTTTTTTGAAAAAAGGGTATAAGGCGAGGTGAGGAGGAAGGCGAAGTTGGACCTTGAGAGTGAAAGGGGGTCGTATTTGGGTCGCACTTGAGATGAAAAAGGATGAGAAGGCTGCATCGAGCGACCACTTTTTCCCACCGCATAATGTACCCTAGCAAGCACTACGGAATATCCTCACTGAAAGTCTTATTCAGGTCGGAATCCTTACCTGAATGTCAAAAAATCGGGTTGTGACCCAAAGAGTGGTAGGGAAAATGACTGGAATTGAACATTTTCCGCAGGAAGCCATTCGGGTGGAAAGTCACCTGTACCAACTTCATTACTAGTTCAAACTAGGTGTGACTCCCAAGGCTCTCTATTTAACCTTCAGTGAGCTTTTCAGTTTTTTTTTCGGCCCTATAAGCTGACAGTCCTCGAATCGAGCTGAGGCCTGATCTTCGTGAAATAACCCCGGTCCTCGAACGACAAGGTGGATATTCCAGACCGTACCACAACGCGCATAGAGTTGTTTGAATTAATGACCATCGGGATGGCCCATTCCTCATACGGCGCGACATCCATAGAAAAAACAGTCAATTTCATAGTACAATGGAACGGTCGGTGTACTAGCGACCGTAGCAAGGTTACGAACAAGCCAGCTAGCCTAATATGTATGGTACAATCAATAACCGTGCATAAGCGCTTTTTGGAGGACATACATAGAATAACCAGTTAATTCTGTGAGGTCACTCAAATCGCGCGCAGGAGACTACTTATCGCTCTGCGGAAAGTTTTTGCAGAATATGACCCCAACTCGAAATTTTCCCCTTCACTATGACCGCTTTTCACAACCCGCCCACCATTTTACCAAAGTTTCCCAAAATTTTGTCGTCGAGCAGTAGGGGGGTGAACGAGGAACGAACGAAAAGCAACAAATAGGACAAATAAAGCATTGAAGAGAAAGTTTCTGGAGGAAGATTACTGCTCCCGTCTCCCCTGCAGCCAAATACGATCCCCATTGTGTATTCTACGACCATTTAGGAGTTCTACGACGATTTCTGCCCTGTTTGTGCAACACCACTTCCACAACGTATTCCAGTCATCATATCCCGGGAAATAGAAGCTTTGCGTCAGGACTTTGGGTAAGGAAGGGCTATGGGACGGGCTATAAGACCGAGACGATCAGCTCGGCAAATATGTGTGACCGGTCCAAGTCAAACATACATAGTTGTTGTTCGAGGTTTTCACCCACGATGCACTTCAGGATTTTGACCACGATCGGGCGCCAGTCAATTTTCATAAACAAAGGCGTCACTAAGCCTGAGAAATTCGAGAATTAACTGTGCAAACGAAATTCTACTCACATATTATTTGAACTAACGATATAAGAAATAAAGCCATGAATGGCCCCATTTTCAGGGACGAACGGTCCACCACGTGCTCCTAAAAACGAACAGATGTGAGAAGACGAAGCGATGTAGTCAAGGTTACTAAACTGTTAGCTGATCAACGAAAAATACTCAAAAATATTCAGTACAAAATCAAGTATGCTCAAAAATTTCGTAGAACAAACTGGAAAAACGATGAAGGTTAAAAGACATTGTCATTGCGAGTTGAACTGGTAGTTGCGGTAATTTTAACGAGTAATCGATTGATACGTTAAAAGATTTCCCAGAATAACAAGTGACAAACACATTAAAAGAGTGCAAATGGGTTCTCCGCCGAAAAATCTTAGAATTTGATGTGAAGAGATTCAAAATGTTGGAGAAAATTGCGAAAAAAAGAGAATAAAAAGCCGCTAGTCGGCTTAAGGTCAACCCTTCAACCTCACACCTTCGAGCTGTGTAAGGGAATGTGAAAAGAGCGCTCGTCCGTGTCGCAAAGGGTCAGCACATCGCGCCGGTTCCACGCGCGGTAATTATCTGCCAACCATACGACCTCCCCCCCACCTCGCCACACTCCCGGTCTCGCTCACTTTCCGACCGCTGAGACGAATTACGACAACCAGGTGCTATCCATGTCGTCGTCAGCCGGATGACGAGACGACACCATCGGAACTGCCGATGCCACTGAAGTGTTCACACGCAAACACCCTTTTATTCATTACCATCTGCACTGCAAAAATTCTCACCTGCACGTGCAAAAAAATGCCCAGCTTGCAAGGGACCTCATCACAATAAAGCAGAAGTCTAACGCTTCACAAGAAATTTCGCGCTCTGCAGTCCGCAGCTGCCTAGAACAAACAGAAAAATAGAAGATAAGATCAAGTTTTCGACGCCGACCAGTCCCTCCTGGAATGCGCCACGCATACCTCTTCCGTTCAGGATCTTAGCAGCTTTTGGGCTTTTGAACGTGATATGACCCATCCAATGTGGATCAACCGAGTCGCACAATTCAGCGTTTTCATCCTCTCAAACAAATCTAGCGACATGGCCAGTCCGAACAGATGAACGGTTCGGTTTACCGGGAGAACAGACTCTGGAGTTGAATCCCGAACCGCGGTGTAATCAGGGGCGCTACAAATAAAACCTATACCGAAAAAGAATAAAAAAGGAGCAGCGTTGAGAGGAGACAAAGACAATTAAATGGCAAGAGAGAATACCGTCTACGCAAAACAATCCAAAGATTCCTCTAGGAAAAATCGAAAGATCCAGGGGTCCTCCCAAAAGTCTTGGCACACTGAGCAATATTGGAGCACCTTCCAGCCCAAAAATATTCCATCTATTTAACCTAGCCTATAGGGAATGTGCCAAACTGACGCTCTTTGGTCTACTTTCCTTAGCTCTGGTACTGATTTCTCGTCCCGACCGAAAAAATAGGTATCATCCACAAAAAAATTGGTACAAGACCCCTAACTCTGCGGAGCCGGACTAGCTGAAGCAACTGTTGAGGAACAAATATAAGCTTCGATGTCATAGTTAGTGGGAAGTGGTGCCGAATAACTATGCTCAGGGTCTGGAGCTCAATACTCGAACGGGCTTCCGGTTGGGCTAAGCGGATACTGCCTTCCCGCGGTGAGCTAATTGATAAGACTTTTTTTGAAATGATAAAATCACTGAGTTGTGCATTAATTGGACCTAAAAGTTGCTCATCAGTTCAAAGCGCATTTAACACGTTGACGACGGCGCGGGTTTTTGCTTTTTCGACCGCGTGGGACCGCGCGCTTTCTCGAACGCCACATGCGCGGTACGCATACGATTCACGCGGTCTCACGAGGCACTTTTATTTGGAGATTGGACCAGAAAACCTGGTTTAGAGAGCAACTATAAAGTAAGTCAATTATTTACTATGGAAAAACCTGGGCTGGCCAACTCTCTTTGCACCAGGGCCAGGAATTTGTCTGTAACTAATTTTCTCATAAAAAACTCAAATCGGGCCTTCTATAGGACTCAGAATCCTTCACCTTATATGTTTTCATCATTACCAATGTTGTAATTGTCGGTATTCGTTGGCAAAGAGTTAAATAACAAACCAATCCAAAAATGAGGAGCAAACCAATTCAAGCTTATAGTGCTCTTTCCACAGGGAATCTTTGCTAAACTAGTGTGTACTGAATTATTCCATGGACCACGTGTTGTACGAGTATACTAAGGACTGGCCTATAGAATGAATGGGAGAAAATAAATATGAAGGGTAGTGAAATGCGTGGCGCATCGCGCAAGGAAGATTGATCACTGCGAACAGCTTTTTGTGGGCGCGATCTCATTGAACGAAGAGGAGCGATAAGAAGTGATTGAACCGCGTAAAGGCGTTTTTCAAAAACAAGGAAAATAGATATAAAACCAAGATTGTTGGAAAATTGTCCATATCCTATTCGAATTTTTACTGAATAATCAGAATACTCATATCACAAAGTTACGAAACGCTCAACGCTTTTTCGAAAGAGGCCATGCTTGGGGTGGCCAGATGCGCCATCCCAGTGAAGGGGCGATTTTTGCGCAGAAAAACGCACGGATTACGGTGACCTCAACTTTGCACAGAAGATTTTTAAAATTTCGAAGCATTCTGAGCTTCATTTCTAGGCAACTTTTTGAGCTTTTCGAAAGTGAAATCGATTTGGTTTATCTCCTGAAATTCTCATAACTCTGACTCTCAACCAGCGATGAAACCAAGGATTGAACGGCAGAGCGATGAGGATTTCGTTCATGCGCAGTCGTACGAAACTATCTCCGGAAAGGGTGTTCCGAATCCTGTGCAAAAAAAAAGATCGTTTCGTGAGAAGTAGCTTATCCTTTCCGAAGCCCTGCTGCCTCAAGGATGGGGCAAAAATCTTTGTACTCCTGGCTCACAACCGTTCCTTCGTGCTATCCCCCGCCTTTCTTGATATAGTCAGCTCGCGTTGGTTGAGCAAGTAGGCATCACTTTTTGTAAGCAGTAATGATGAAAGAAATGTCAGGCGTAGTTCTGGATGCATCGGGTACGTCCCACCAAGATGCCTTCCCTTGCTGGAAGAGCGCCCCCTCTCAGGATACTTGTCAACCGTGGGGCCTTCTCCAACCTCATTTTTCTTCCTGTCTTCATTCCTTATCTCGCTTCTCTTTCTTTTCCTACTCCTTCCAAATGCTTGACCAATAGATGCGATGGGGAAATGCCTCTGGGCCCTCCCAGCGAGAATGATTGGTTCTCCGATATACTCAAATTTCGTTAGTCATCGAGCTTTCAAAGGCATAACATGCTCAAGCGAAAATTAACCGCGTTTTCATCATTAGAAAAGAAACAATCAATAAATTTGAAGAAAGGGAAATGACACATTGAACTACAACAGATCATTGCGTGGATCAATATCAAATAAACTGCGTGGTAATCAGACCAGTTCCTTTTGGTTTGCGTCATTTAAAAGAATCATTTGGGCCCTGCGCCAGTACAGGGACCAATAGACTTTGAAAGGGTTACAACTGTACAAGGCACCATGACGTCTTTCAGAGAATAGTCAATTAAGGAATGCAAAGAGCCGGAACACCTCCATATTCGCGAACTGACAAATAGCATAACTCAAACGTGAAAATAAAAAAAAAAACATTCAAAAAAGTCACAGAAACTCCGCCACTTGGAGTTGAGGGCGCCACTCCAATGTAATGGAACGTTTAGTGTAGTTGTTCGTCGGATTACGGTAAAACAAGTTCACAAAAGGAGTCGTAGCTGCTAAATAAGACACGCTTCGCTCAAATACCATTTTCCAATTTTTTTTCACATATTAGTCCACACCAGAGCTCTTTTCTAGGGTATACGATGGGGATGTGGGATGTTTTACAGGGAAACCTTCATTCCTTTGCATTGTTCACCAATGGGACCCTCCCAACACCTGTTAATCGCGGGAAGGAGGGGTTATAGAGAGGACGGAGATTCGGTAGACACCAGATATAGTGAAACTACAACGTTCGCTGCCAGTAAGTCTATATAGCGTCCCTGAAAAACCTGCATGTAGTTCAGGACTCCCGAGGCGCGGCACCGCTCTCAAATTAGCTTTCCTATCTAGTTGACTCGATACTGCACTTTAGCTTCAATTGAAATGTGTTTTGGTAGCTCACACATAGGTGAAGCCCTTAAATAAACGTCATTGGGACGTGGCCCGAGGCAAATTACTGGACATGTAAATGGTGTGCTGAGCCAATGAGCTAAGCTACATACTAGCTGATTTCCGTGCATGGTGCGTCTTGGGTGTCCTGAACCGCGCAGAAGAAGTTGTTGTGGGAAGTTATTCGTCAGGCCATATATATCATTTCCGGTAATCTACACTGCCCCTTTCCCAAGGCAACAAGCTTTTCTTGGCCGTTCACAATAAAAAAACTTGCGCTATGCGACCTGGGACGGGCCGCAGTGCAATTTTGCGGCATCGCTACAGTAGGCTGCGAGATCCAGGAGGGCAAGAGAGCTCCGAAATGGGTGAACCACTTATCATGTGTAAAAAATGGAAGTCCAAAGTGGCTCACCCGCGAAAGAGCTCTCTTCCTTCTCATGATCGAGGGCTACCGTATAGAACATGAGGCGCTAACGAGAAATCGCACACTGGCATCCACGAGACACGCAGCACCTAAAAGCTACAAAAATGCCGCGGTACCTTAGAGTAGGGTCTAAGTTACGAGGCATTCAAGAGTTAAAGACAAGCCTCGCGATTACATATTGTGGATAATGGCGTTCTGTTACGAACCTATAGTCGCTAAGTGATACTTCAGAGAAGAAGGAAAGCAGAAAAAAAGATCATGGAGAACATCCTGAGTAAGGACCCCTGGCAACCTCACTGTGAGGGTTCTCCGCTCTTCCCATGACAGCAACACGATAACCTGCAACCTCTGGCTCGCTATTCGTTTCTTCTGTAATCCAATGGCAATATCATCGTACGAAAAAAAAACGAAAATCACAGTGTAAAAACTGAACTCTTGCCAGGAAATAGCCTTGACTTTCGATAGGCGGGACAACTAGGGAGGCGTCAGAACTGCCACTTACGAGGGCCGCAGCGCCTCTGTGAAACGACAATGTGGGATCATCTGTGAAAATGAGGAGTATACTACTTGAACAAGGAAGGACGCATACGAACTGGTTGAGCGCGGGGATGTTTTCGAACATATACATTTTGAAAAATCACAACTGCAACTTTGAAGTGGTGGGAGATGACTTGAAAAGTTGACAGGACATTATCAGCGGTCATATTGAGATCTAATATAATTAGCAACGTAATTACTGATTGATCGAATTTTTAATTGTGGTTTCAAGAGGATGTATTTATGTTATGTCAATAGGGATTTAAAAAGGATAGGCGATGTTGAAATGATAAGCGAAGCGATTTTTTGCCAGTCGTGCGCAAAACACCCACAACACTCCCACTGCCACTAGACCCAACTACAAGCCCCGCTCTAGATAGCCACGCTCATTTTATCACAGGCCTATTTGATCTTATATTAGACAAATTATACGCTATCCGGATATCAGAGATAAATATGATACACAAATCAAAAGATGAAAATTGCTAGGTTTAGCTGGAGGAGATGACTCGAAGAGTTGACAGGTCGTGTCAGCCGTCATTAATGAGATCAGTGACAATTAGTAAAGTACCTATTGATCGATTAATCTATAGAGGATGTATTGATGTCATGTCAATAGGAAATTAGAAAGGATAAGCGATGATGAAACGATGAGCGAAGAGATGAGGGCAGCCAGTGTGATCAGTTACAGATTCGGGAACCGTGCGCACGTACGTATGTCACAAACAAACATCGATGATCGAGAGATGAGCGAACGAGATAAATTTCGGAGATGGCGACTCTAATAGATCAAAATCTTTTACATCGGATACTAAATTTGTATCGAGAACATTCGAGGATACGGTGTGATGAAAATAAATGAATTCGAGAAAAGTATGGTAATTATCAAGGTCATCTTATTTCTTCTTTAATAAGAGCATCGAGTTGTTTGTAATCGTCTAAGACACCACGAATATGACGACACGTGTGGAAGCATTCAAACAATGGTGTAGATACGCGACAATAGATGAGAACCAGTTTGTCGCCCATCATAAGTCATCCTTGAAGTGAACTGTAAAAGTTGAACATATGTCAAAGTGTGTTCGAGAAGAAATTTCGTTCACTTTTCCACTGTAGCGCGCTGTCATGCCGACAATTGTAAACCCAATGCGAAGCTATGGAATACAGGGCGCGTTGTACGTTGGGGATCCCCAGCGAGGGGGGGGGTCTAGCCGGTTGCTGGAAGGATTAGGTCGTATTTGATTTCCTGATTTTTCCTGCTTCGAGTGCGTTGTACACCCAGGGCAAGTCCTGCCGCTGAGCGGCTTCCCCTAGTTCCTTCCTCGGATACGACCCCCTTCCCTAACCTACCTACCACTTTCATAGACCTTCCCAACCTTTCCCAGACTTCCTACCAATTTTTTCAGGATTTTCCAGAATTTCCTGAAAATTTTCTAGATTTTCCCCAAAATTTTGCTGTCGAGCGTGTAGAGGGTATATAGCACATGTAAAGCGGGAACAACCGCGAAAGGTCAACGAACGGCAAAAAAATTTTTCCGAACGCTGCGAGTTTATCTCGAAGGAAACTACGACTCACCTCCCCCCCCCTCTCCCAGCAACGAGCAAAGACGACTCCCCACATAGCGCCCGTGAAACAAGAAAAATCACCCATCAAAATAATTTTCTCAGACCAAATACGACCCCACCCCTCCCCCAATACACAAATTCTACACCCGCTGGGCTGGGAATTACCCAACGTACGACGTAGTCTGTATACACCCCTTCTTCTTTCCCTTCCTCCTTCGCTCGTCGGTAGGTTTCGGGGGGATGTGGAAGAAATACTTTGGAAAAGAGGTAGGAGTTTTGGAAACTTCAGGAGTAGTAGGCAAGGGTAAAGCGTCGAGACGGGAGAAAAGGCGTCCCCCCCAAATTCCTGCTTCGGTATGACCCTCTTCCCATATCCTACTGTCTTAGCCATCTTAGCAAGTTTTCCTTAAAGCATTCCAGCACAGGTTGTTCCCCCAAACATTGCTGTCAAGTGTCGAGGTCGGGGAGGTAAGAAACTCGGAGACATTTCTGTGCAGATCACATCATGGAACCTCTTTCCCTCACGACCGCCTCCCATTCTTGATGGGATTCTCCAACAATGGTGTTATCTGTGTAGGTAGGACTGAGGATGGGGAAAGCGGGTCGTACAAGAGAAGGAATTTTTGAGGTGGGTCATTTTTTGCAGTATATTCCCCAGCACTGTATGTACCCTGATGAAAGAGGTTGGGATTTGACATTTACCAAGAAGAGTAGATGGGGACGTCCGCTATAGCCTACTTTTTCCCGAAAAAGCAAACACAGGCGTGCTGAAAATGACCCTTGTCCAAGTAGAATCGATGACCTATTGACTATTTTCGTGCGCGATCTGTTCAGATCGGTATTCCGCGACAATATTCAATGAAAATACGCTAGCTGAATTCATACAGTAGAGAAGAAAGCGTAAAATTTGGGTTGACGGGAATTTAGTCCACGAGAATGAGGAAGGCGACAAATGGGCGGTCATCATACGGGGTAGCGCGCAAGGTGAGCAATACAAGGGTTGACTGCTGGACCGTCCGAACGGTCGCTGACAAACCGTTTCACCCGCGCCATCGTTTTCTCATATCTACCATCGAATCAACACGTAATCGTCGTTTACGTACGCGGGCAATGTCAGTGAGAAGACCGTTCAAGTCTACCAAGGCAAAACATGGCTACGAAGCGAGAAGTTTGATAAAAAATGACATTTTTGGCGTTCCACACTGCATCAAAAAGAAAAAGATCACAAGGGCATCTTTGAACTGGTTCTAATTACCTTAGGTGTTCTACACTGGAAAGCTCTGGTATACTGGAATAGCGTCAAAGTTTTCGCAAAAAAATTTAGCGCTACAGTAGGGAAAGGCTCCCTGTGGAGCTTTCAGAACTGACTATTGACGTGAGAACTCGCATGTCCACCATTTACAACCCACTCTTCAGAATACGGGCTGGTTTTTGCCGAAACGTGTCCGCCAGCGGAGTTCCCTGAATTACGGGGGTAGCTCAGCCTCCTAAATCACGAATATACCACCTGTTCAGGTGGAAACGCCTGGCGTCAGCGCTGCAGTACACCAAATGACCCGAAACGTTGAAATCGCGAGGCATAGTTTGAGAGGCAACTGGAGAGCAATTTTCAGAATGCGACCTTCCTCCCCCTCCCCAAAGTCCGTTGAGGGGAGGGTGGGAGAGAAGAGAAGATCCTTATCCATAAACTTTCAAAAGTAGTGATGTTGCCGTGCCACAGACTAAGATCATATATGACGCTTGTAAAATGAAAAAAATCACCATTTGAAAAAAAAGTTCGCTAGAACAACGACGATTTCCCCCCCCCCCTCCAGCGACCAATTGCCGACGTGCCTCCCCGGTTGGAGTATCCCCAATGCGTCAGATCTTTCCCTGCCCTTGAACATAAATCTCGCGCCCCCTTCGAGCAAGAAACTTGGCACTCCATATCTAGGAGATGGAGAGCGCGTCGCTGCAAACTATATAAATATGGTGGACGATGCGCTTTTCCTGAAAAATTTCCATTTGTCACAACTACATGTTACCATTTCCTGAGCTGGACGAATACAAGATTAATCTGTTCCAAAACGGCGAAACCCCACCAAAAGCGCAGCGTACTTTCAATGAAGTGGCTGCATACTTTCAATGAAGTATGCAGCCACACCCCGTTCAACTCCGGATATGGAGTGCATACGCAATGGCTCGAAATCATGTCTAACTCTGACGCTTGTAGCGCGGACACCAGGCATTTGTGTGACTTGGCATTAGCGCTGAGAGAGGAAAAACCCGGGGAGTGAATATCTACCAAAATCTAGCTGAGTAGTAAATTGAGATAGAAGCGCGGAACAAATTCCAGAGAATGGGTTCTTAGAACTTGAATGGTGCCCCAGTTATTCCTCTGAAAGTTGTCACTCTTCTGAGGGGTTAACGGCGCCCCTGAAATCAAAAGGCAAGTTCAAAAGAGCAGATTTTCTGAGCAATTCCACAAAAGAACATGCAATGAAGGCAAAATCAGTGGTCAAAAGGATCAAAGGTGACGGGCGCATCACACCCGCCCATAGTTTAATGGGTTAAATGTAAGATATGGCGATCAATTGCATTCACACGAGGTTCTCGAAATTAGCGCGTGGATGGCTATGATATGAAAGAGATAGGTCTGGTTTCAGTTGTAGAATAGTAACGATGGGTATATACGCCCATGTGGTTGGCCGCCATGATTGTCGAACGGAATGGTGGGATCAGGGCCGTAAGTGGGGGGTGACGCACACACTGAAGACAAACATAACGATGACCGTTAGACGGTTTGCCGACGCTTGCGCACAGCAACGGTCGGTCATTCGAGCGTACATTAGAGCAAACATATACCTATTGGGCCAAAAATCTCGACAGTAAGTCTCAATGGGCCAAAGGCTGGCCAGAGATCTGAATGAAAGCAGCTTGTTCTGGTAAGTCTCGAACGAAATACGGTAATGAAGGGTGTGAAAATGAGTTTATCCCCTTCCACGAGAAACCCTTGCGTCAAAAATTAGCCATCAAAAGAGCGAGGAACATTAGCAAAACTTTGCCCGCCTTCCCATGATCATTATTCATGAGTGGTGTTAATGTAGCTTGCGGGCTTCTTCAGTGGTCCCTTGGGTATGCCTTTCCTAGTGGAAAATAAAGATGCTCCGATGTGATAGGATGGAAGCCCTTCAGTCGACGAGAGCTCAGCAATCACAAATTTGAACCCCAGCTTTCGTGATTCTTATGAGGGATAACTAATGGATGATGCATGTGGACCAATCCTTACTGGGAGACGGCACGCATTCTACTTCCATAAAAAGCACAGCGGCATTTGGAATACAAAATGGCTCATGAAATGACTTGTGGGAGCACTTGATGCACAAATCTGGGTTTTTACTGTCCCAGGCAAGTTTTGTACCAATTTACGAATACTGTAGAGAGCTGGGATGGAAAAGACAGACGCCGATCAGGGCTTTGACACCCGGACAGCGCTCGTGTTAAGCAGGCCACCTGCCACAAGGTGTCGGACAATTGTTAAAGATTTTCACTTCTCACCTCTCTCCCTCCTTTGCGGACTAGCCTGTGAGCTCGCCCCGCTCATTAAGTTAGCTCTCATTTATAGAAAGACCAGTCGCCTCGCCGGCTGACGCCGGCGCGGCTAAGGCTGATACGGTCGGCTGCGCCGGGCGGCGCGGCTTCGCCGCGCGTACCTTCTCTCACATATTTCTAGACTCAACTGATATCCGCCTTTTGTTCTGTACTCCACTTTCCGGTGTCTGAAGTACTCTTGAGCTATTTTACAGATTCTTCGTCTGACTCCGCCCACCTCGGAGCAGGCCCCGCCCAAATTTTTGCCCCACAATCCTCACTGGCGACCCTCTGCTGACCTTAATCCACTTTTTTCCGGTCTTCGGAGTGCTCTGGGACCGTTTCTGCAGATCTTTTGTCTGACTCCGCCCACTTCGAAGCAGGCTCCGCCCCCAATTTTGTCCACAGTCCTCACCGGCGACCCTCTGCTGACCTTAATCCACGTTTTCTTCCGGTCTTTGAAGTGCTCTGGGACAGTTTTAGAGAATTTTCGTCTGACTCCGCCCAAACCGGAGCAGGCCCCGCCCACAATGTTTGTGCCCCACAGTCCTCACCGGCGAACCTTTGCCGACCTTGACGCACGTTTTTCCGGTCTTTGCAGCTCTGGAACCGAGCTACAAACTTTGAAAATGAGTATCCTGCGGTTTAGGGCAAGCTCCGCCCACTGTGGGCGGATCTCAACACATTTTGAGCGTGCCCAATACTCGCCAGATATTTACATTCTGCACTGAGCTTTTTGCGGCTTCTGAACACTCTCGCGAACCGAGTTACTGAGTTTTATGCGAAGCACCGCCCACCTTGAGTACGCCCGCCCATTTTGGATGTGTTGTGTGTCTGCCACAGTTTTGGCTGGCGACTCCTTACGACATTTATTCTAGTGAAACGCCCAAAATTTCAGTGAGCTGCCCCGCCCAACTGTGCCAGCGGCTTCGCAGTAGCGTTAAAGTTGTGCTTTTTATATTTCTTGTCCCATGCTCTACCCATCCCCACCTTGACCCGACCTCTCTAAGTCGTTCTTCAGGTCGAACCGAATTTCCGGACAGACAAACAAACTTACAAACAAACAAACAAACAAACAAACAAACAAACAAGCGAAATATATAACATGCGGTGAAGTGGGCCAAATATAGTAAAATGCAGCTGTGAATAATAATAGCAAGTGCAGGGAGAAAATCTGAAAATTCCATAAATTCGAAATGGAAAGAATTCTTTAGAGCACAAGGGTAGAACTGAAAGACACACGCAAGTCACATAAAATGTAATAGTTTAAATGGATAGAAATAGTATGTGAACTGTAAGCGCGGAAAAATCAATTCAGCGAGAACAGACTGCACCCCCAGGACCCTCAACTTCGAACATTCATATCGTTCTGCGTTAATGGTTTGTGTGTCAACGGACATGTCCTACGAGTGGGACGAATTTTTGCAAAACATGACCCCGTTCCACGTACCTCATCCTACCTGCCGTCTTCTTGAATACTCCCGATCTCCCACCACTTTTTCCGTAATTTTTCTCGGATTCTCCGCTTCTCCTAAAAAAGCCGGCGACGATAAGAGACAGGACTAATGGAAGGCACTCGAAACTAAGAAAAAAGTAGGGAAAAAATCGAGTAAGGTCAATTAACCATTTTTGTGGCAAAGATGAGAGAAGGATGACCCGCCCTGCCTATAATGACTAGATACGATCCCTCTCGCTGAAGATTACCGGCCTGCACTGTTTGCGTCAAAAACTTACTATAATTTCAGCGACTAGGCTACTGCTATCCTACAGGCAAAATTTACTCTTTTGAATGATGACCTGGTAGTACTTTTAAATCGTACTCTGTTTTCTTTATTATCGTATCTCACAATCTAATAAAAAGTCATCCCTAATGAGTAGTTAAGTCATAAGTAGTTAAAGACACATAGTACGCTCACACACATTGAGGGTGTATGAGACTATCAGCCCCCAGCTGTCGATGTGTCGTGGTCCCCCGCCCAAACATGCCCAGGAATGGAGATACAGGACCGTGAAACACGCTAATTCCTCCATGCTCCGCCTTACACCTTTTTGCGGCGCAGATTCCGTTTTGTTCGGCGTCGCCTGCTGGCACGTTTGCCAATGTCCTTTAATTGCGCTTTTAAATACAAGTAAAACGCAATTTCCTGCATGCGGATAACTGGAGGTGCTGCAAAATAAGAACAGAAGATGATGACGAGGGTCAGAACTTAAAAGCAACTGTGCCACTTCTGCAACATCCCTCGGAGGCCGCGTATTTCCACGAAACATGAAAATAAAACGGCATACTCGTTAGTTTGATACAAGCAAAACGCAATTTCCTGATGCGAATAAAATTTTAGGTGTTGCTCATGCTTCAAAATCCATGTACAAGGAGATGAAGATGACACAGGCTAGAAATGAAGCACACGATGTAAATGTAAATAAAACAAAAATGAAAAAAATCAAGGAAAGGCAAATTAGTTAAAATCGCCTGTAAATTTCTACGATCCGGCGCGAATCCGGCGCCAAAGCCATAGAAATACTTAGAACAAACGAGTGGGACGCTTGGGTTGTTTTTATTCTCATGTTTTGTGGGAATGCGCGGCCTCTGATGGATACTGCAGATGCAGCCGAGTTGCTCTTGAGTTCTGGCCCTCGTCATCATCTTCTTGTTCTTATTTTGTAGCACCTCCAATGTTATTCGCATCAGGAAAATTGCTTTCATGTGTATTGAGATAGTGCCGATAAAGGCTGCGGTTTATACTTTGCGGCAGCGTAGCGCAGCGTAGCGTAGCGCTTCCAGCGTACGCCAGCGGCAGTGCCGAAGAGAGGATGCATATCGATCTAGCTTCACCAGCGTCACCAGCGGCACGCTGGCGTACGCTAGCGTACGCCAGCGTTTCTCCAGCGTTTCACCAGCGTTTTGCTAGCGCTTGCAGCGGCAGGGAGTAGAGACTATGTGGCCGTGAGAGAAGCGGAATCGACGTGTATTGTAGAGACCATATGGCCGTCGGAGACGCAGAAGCGATGTGCTTGTCAGAGACCTACCTCGTGTCGCGTCGAGCCTTCACGCGTCTAAGACAGACCACCGATGCATGTGCATCGTAGAGACTATGGGGCCGTCGGAGACGCAGAAGCGATGTGCATTGTAGAGACTAAGGGCGAGTGGGAGACGCGCAATCGATGAGTTTTGTACCCTCCAGCTCTCCCATAGTCTCTACTCCCCTGCCGCTGCAAACGCTAGCAAAACGCTGGTGAAACGCTGGAGAAACGCTAGCGTACGCTAGCGTGCCGCTAGCGTACGCCAGCGTGCCGCTGGTGACGCTGGTGAAGCTAGATCGATATGCATCCTCTCTTCGGCACTGCCGCTGGCGTACGCTGGAAGCGCTACGCTACGCTGCGCTACGCTACGCTACGCTGCGCCACAACCGCAAAGCATATAAACGCAGCCTAAAGGACCTGGCAAAGTGCCAATGAGCCGCACGCGACACGCGCGCTTATGACGGATGTTATGAATGACGGGAATCTGCGCCGCCCGCAAAAAGTGCAGACGGAGGCATGGAGAATTAGCATAAGCACCGGTCCTGTAATGCAATTTCACCGGTCCATGGTTCTCCATTCCTGGGCATGTTTGGGGGTGCGGGACCGCGATCACAATCGACAGTGGTAGGGTGCTGGATAGTCTCATACACCCGCGATGTGTTTTGAGTTTACCATGCGTCTTTAAGTGGGTTGGTTTACAAGAGCCTTCACCTCTCCATGTTGTTTATCTCACCTCAATAAAGCATGACTTATGAAAATCATACCAACATGAGATTTCAGGCCAGGTCTTCCGCCTCCCAGCCAACTAGCTTACTTTACTAGCTTTACTTCTCTCCTGTAGTTTCGACGGCCAAGTCACGCTCATTGGGTTTTCCTAAAGCTTCCCAATAAAAGATGAGTCGCGCCGCTATACGTTACAAATTCCTCAAAGCTGCTAGAAATCTTCTTCGGTTGGGAAGGTTGGAGGGGCTCGTATTTGGTCTATGGATTTCTTTTGATGGTTAGAGCTTTAACTTTCAGGCACGCTGTACACTTAGACAGTTGCCGAGGACACCGTAATTTTGATATTTCCATATTTCTATGGTTGATAGAATGTCTTCCCCCACCCCGCACCCACTAACCACTAGGGTGAGTGGGGAGCCGGGCAAGCGAATCGTGAATTGCCGCTTTGTCGCGCGCGTCAAGGGCCGCGACGTTTCCATTTGCATTATCTTTCGATTGAAGCATCAGTTTTCATGTAGACAAGAGCATGGTATTCGTTTGGCTCTATTTTCTGGTCCTACATTGTCTATTCTTGACCGACACCACCTAAAATCGAAGTCATTAATTGGCGTAGCGTCGCACGCGACGACTATTGGCCCGGGCAAATGATTCTCTTGCCACATACCCGGGGGAGTCGATGTGGGAGCCGTATTAGGAGGAAAGCAGAATTATCCAAGCGTGCTCTCGGGTAAACAAAGGGTAACAAATACAACGGGCAAGCTGCACCCCATATCTGCAACGCACGAGTTGGGGGGATTTACTCCGCCATGCGGCTAAAGATTCCTTCGTCTTCCTGCTGAGCCGGTTAGCTAGGACACGCGACAAAGTATCTCTTGTACATGAGCTGGACCTAGAACTCATTGTATGGGCCTAATCGCATTTGAGATCCCGCTCTTATCGTGAATGAAAATGCGTGGCTCATCCCAATAAGGGCCTGAACCGCCAATCCGATGCCTTGTATTTTAGTAAAACCATTGGACTGAACGTTTTTGCCTTTATATAAGAATGTTACCTACTCTGGTTATGTGGTTACAGTACTATGTGTGCACTTACAATGAGTACCCCTGGAAAGCCACACTCATCAGAGCGGCGATAGAGTGTAGACAAGTATCTCGAGTGGTTCCTCGAAGGGTGCTGCTTAGAAAAAAATTGTGCTGAATCATTGAATATCATGTATAATTTTAAAAAAATTGAGCTGAATCATTGAAAATATTAAAAAATTTCATATTGCCTGAATAAACTAACAAATTGTTTACGAAAATAGACAACTTGTTCGTTTAGGTACCGAAACAGTCGCGACCGATCCATCAAAACGGTCACAGCACGCGATTCTTGAGAGCTTTGAAGGAGTAGAATACGGAATGGATTTCGTTCTGACTGGCCTTTATGTTGATCAAGCTTTATCCAGGTTTTGCATGGACTGAATGCAAGTGTATATACAAGATTTCAATAGCATGTATCACACACGCTACTCAAATAGAGACATCTGAGCGCTCATTGTTAGGCCAGGGCAAGCTCTGTGGTCAATAGACAACTGGTTTCCGGAAAGCCATAGTGTTGCCATTTTTTTGAAGTTTCTTTTACTCAGATTTTTGAATTTCTCTTCTGCGACCTGGTCCTACGGAAAGAAAGTGATTGCATAAGAAATGTAGATTGAAATTTCCGTTCTGCAAACAAAAGGAAGCACAACTGCTGAAGGACACATTAGTTTTTCTGGAGCAGCGTAATTAGAGCCTTGAAAGAGGGACTGGTTTAACTGTTATCGCCAGAATGGATTCTAGGTCGAGTGGGACAACCTCCCGAACTGCTAAGCTCTCCCGTGGGTTGGGCACAGGAGTTTTTCTCAGCTCTTTTCTGCACAGTCAAAGGGCAGTTGGTCATGAATGAAACAGCCACATTACATCACCTTCTCAGAGGCTGAAAACTCACATAGGAATCTCGACTTCCATCGTCAGCTCCACCTATCCATTTGCTTTACCACAGGTTTGAGAATCCATTAGCAGGTTTGCGAATGCGCTTGCCAATTAGAGTGAGATAAGGCGTTGAGAGAAGGGCCTCCTCAAGACGACCTCTCTCGAGAGTCATACAGGGACTTTTATAACATGATGAAAACTGGGCGACCTGATTCATTCCCAGACGGTTCCACTTCGATCCTAGTCCACTTTCACCTAGCGTGGCTGCGAACTACATTGAGTTTGGAAGTGCACATCCGTGAAGTAAAGGCATCGTCATGGGAATAAGAAATTTTCTCGTAGAAAATGCTTCATGCACGTTCCCATTCACATTTTTCTCGGATACGACCCGTAAAATAGTTCAAGTCATAAGAGATGAGGACTCGGCCTCCAGTTGCCCCATGAAATAGTAAAACTCCAACGCCACCGGCCAGCGAGTGTATACGGCAATCGAATTGGGGCAACCGAAAATCAGAAAAAAGTCCATAAAAACGTCCAAAATATTTTAAAATATCCCTATACAGCGTAAAAATGCGATCTCACCTATGGATTCCTTAACTACAATGCACACTAGGTTAGTGAAGTGAAAGTTTCATCTCTTCCCGGTATCACCCTAAGCGTTCAGGAAATATGCACACTACTTCTGAGGTCTTGTATGTGTCTCATCAGAGTGCAAAACATGCTCTCGAAGCAAAAATTTTGTACTGCGATTTCAGCCCTCACCCGCGACAGTGTGGTTCGAGGTGGGTACGTGGCCACGTTAAAGACAAACTGTAAACGCCTCGTGGATACTTGTCATGTTCAAGGTAAATTGACCCGCAGCTGCTATAGCGTGCCATGTTCTCCTCC
>MU912575.1:13284-49033 GCA_036418165.1 Cooperia oncophora
GTGGTGATCAGCGTTGCAGTAACTATCATCAATCACTGGCACAGGTTTAGATAGCGACAGGAAGTCCCACGTTCCTTTCTTCCGTGGTCAATAATGGTCAGTCCGACTCTGAGTGTTGCTCCAAGTTCTCGCACAGTAGTAGTGACCAGAGTGGACTCACTCTTCGTGGAATGAGAGGATAAGCGATGATACTCCAACGATTAGGCATATTCCCAACAACATTCGGAACCATTTCGTCTTGTTGTCATAGGCGAAGCCCCTCTGAATGTTCTAACAGGTCATTGCTGGCGGACCGCAATGTGCGCATTGAAGTGCTCCCCATGACGTAGCAGGTCTCAATTGACTCTGGAGCCATCTAGATGTACAGTCAGCTAAGCAGCTCCCAAAGGTGTCTTTTCGCAGGTATTGGGCGAGTTTTGTTTTGTTCGGAGGCCACACACATCAGGATTATATTTCGTTGATCTTTTGCCGACTGTAAGAATGTCATACTGACCAGCCTGATGCTGGTCGCGGAAACCCCCCTCCCTGCACGGTTTGATGTGTGTGATTGAACTTTTGTGCACACTGCGATATAGCCACACCGTTCTTGGTGTTGTCGGTTGTATAAATGTTTACACTCCTTCATCCGTCTTTAAGTCTTCGGCACGTGAACAACACCATTCCGTGTGTCCTGTAATAACGCGCCAGATGTCGTTGTAACCCTTTCCTTCAGTATTTCTAATTAAGCTTGGGCAGAGCGGCCGAGTCAGGGTGCGGATCTGTATAGTGAGGCATCCTGGATGTCTTCTATATTGTACCTTACGGAGGACTTCATAGCTATGTTGTCATTGACGCGGACCGGTCTAGTCTTGCAAGCACCACTTCGCACGTGCGGGCCCAACCCTACGCTCATGCAAATCGGGAATACTGAAAACTCCCTCCTGATCATTATTGGTGCAAGAGTATGAGAATTATACTTCTGAGTGAAGATTCTGGCAATCCCCTAGTCCTGCGAGGCACACCCCACCTCACCCACTTAACGCTGGCTCGAAGCCCCTCCACCATGCCGCGTTTTTGGAAGGCCGGCGAATAGGAGTTATAGTGGGTCCACGGATGAATTTCAATACAGCTGAAGAAAAAAGTGCATAGCAATTCTCGTCTAGAGATGCTGAGTTTGGGAAGACAGTATCGACGCACCGTCACCAGGAATTCGAGACGCATCTACTACCTGCGGCGGTGGCTGGCGATTCCTAACTTTCGGCGCAACCGCGGGTAAAAGTTGCATCAACACAATACCACTGGCGTTCTCGTTCATTGCCATAGGAAGGTAACGAAAAACAATGCAGGATCTATCACCCATTGAATGAGTTACGATGTTAAGGTCCTTTTGCGATGGGAACTATCAGTTGTCTCCAGAGAGCTTTGATAAGTGCCTCCGAAGGATGTTCCTCCGCACCAATTAGCCAAAAGCGAGTGCGCAGAGCCGCTTCTACCTGATGGATTTATCAGCCAATACTTTCACGTATAGTCCAATCACAGGTCATTCCAAACGCAATGAAAGAAAAGACCGAATGGCAAGCAAAAAACTGTACACACCATATCCGGAAATGTGGTTGGCCCGTGGTGGTGTTGTTGCCTTAAATGACACCGCGCAAGGATGTGTTTATTTGGTAAAGTGGTCCGTTCTTCGGGACAAATTGTGAGACCCGATGGTTTTGTCTTTTAGCAAGGCAGGAATTACAGGCCAGCCGCCCCCCCATCTTCGAGTGGGAGTGACCATATAGTTTGGGATGACCTAGTAATAATTTACTTTTTTGCGCACGCATCGGCATGCTTGCGCAGTGGGATCCCCAGCATTAATTGCTTGCACCACTGACATGGTGACCTCTCCACTCGCCAGGCTCCGATCGAGACAGATAACGAGATCATGGAATTGAATAAAAACTCATTACTTGGGTTTATTGAAAACAGCGGGCGCAGTTTTGGCTGGCGCTTACTACTCGGCGCGCGTCGGCTGGCGCCGGAAAAAAAATAGCGAAATGTTCACGTATAGTCGAATCGCGACTTAAATGCCAAGTGTTTTTCGTTTCTCTCGTATACTTATCGCGCTGATCTCTTTTCTTGATTGCTGGTGTAGACTCATACAGTAAACTACCAGCTATTCCCCCTCACCGCGTTGGTTAGACGATGCAGTAAAACCATAGGTGCTGGTATACTGGTCTGAACTACCGTGAACCTAAAGTAGTAGTGGTAACCAAATTAGGAGGCAAAACTCATACTTCTCTTATTTACGCCCAGTCAGCGAAATAATTACTTTGCCACCTCCTATTACACGCACAAAATGTTTATGATTCCGGTAAGTGTGGAAGAGGGTCAAACGCCTCTTAATCTGCCGCCTATGCCGGCTGTTATCCTCTCTGTGGCCGCATCAGTACATAACCGTACCCGCGTCCACATCCCTATATCATACATCTCGGACAAATCCCTCCTGCGCTGCTAACCTGTGAACGGCGCCGAACGACCTTATTGATGTTCAGATTCCGCTTCTCAGATCATAATATATTCTTATGCGTCCTGCACTCATCAATAATACTCATACCCTACGTTCACGATGTCGATTCTCTAGGACACAGACATCCCAGCGATGCTGAACACACACGGTTAAATGAACTTGGCGACCGTTACACCTAACACGCATTATTCATCCCTTTTCTCTAATCATCACTTCCTGCCCAGCGCACCATGATTCATTCAACCCTAATGTCCTTCTTCGGAATCATCGCTCGCACAGCAAGTTATGAATTGGTGCTACACATCCCATCTTTAGAACCATGTGAGCTGTTATCACTTCCCCACAAAACATCATCCATCATCCCATCGTTCATGTCGCACACCCCGCCCCCTCCCCGTATCACTTTACCATTCGAACTCTCTCCGGCTGAATCAATGGAATTCTGGATTCCTCAAAAATACACCAACACCAAAAATAAACTTTGCGAATTACCCACCAGCGGATACTCAGCCCGCTGATGGAAAATGCACCTCTATACTGACATATTCCACCATTATCTTATTCCTCGTAATCATAGTCACGCTATCTTGAATGAAGGTCACCTCAGTCAGCGTGCAAAGCGATTAATACTGGGGATATCCCCACCTGGCAAGTATGCGCGAGGCTGCGCAAAAAGTAATTATAAGGTCATCCCGAGACCAACACTCACACTCGTGCACACCCCTTCGAGTATGAAGTACAACTACTGATACTGAGATTCCAGAAAGATTGCGCTGTTCTTTTAGTTTCGGTTGGAAAGAGTAAGATCTTATGCAGAACTTCGCTTGTTTCAGTTGAAGCAGTCGTCGAGAGTTTTTGCATCTACTTTTCACTATTCACCTCAAACACCCTCACACTCTATACCACCTTCTGTTCTACAAAAGAGGAAAATGTCTTGTAGTTTGTGCTCCTTCATACGACAGGAGCTCTGGTATTTTCTGCGCGCAGCGGTCCCGACTGTTCCTCTATTGTACTTACTTTCAGCATAGATATTATCCGTTTTCTTCGGCCGAATTACTGAACTGCGAGATCAGATTGCAGAGTGTATTCAGAATAAGTTGTATAGATCTATCTATTCTGAACAGAAATAGATCACCAAAAAGCGCGAATCTCAAGGGTGGCACAAAGCGATAGGAGAATTATCGGTTAGAGAGGAATGACGTATAGCCTTGCAGCAGATCAACACTGCCGTGGGCACCTCTGAAGTCACTCAATCTATAACGACACATGTCCTGCATCTCTCCGCGCACACTCATCACAAGAGTCGGGTCATGCTGAACTTGAAACACCACTCCTTGATAAAATACCTATCCTACTCGCACCACAGACTGCGCGCCCGTCGTTCCGTTACTAGGAGCGTTGGTTGGCAGCAGCAAATATAAAAGCACACAATACCTATCAAAAGCGCTGCACCTGCCGCGTACGAATGAATTATGCAGCCTAGCCTAGTCTGTCTCCAGCCTGAGGAGTTTCACTGTGGTGAAGAGCGGTTGGCTGTAGTGGCTCGCTAAAAGGTTAGCGACCCCGCCCACCTCGCTATCCGTCGCGTCTGTAGTTTTGCTTGTTGAAATGCTCTCTCGTTGCTCTTGTGAGGTCTCTCGCCCAAAAACTGAAGAACCTATCGCGCAGAATGTGCTTTAAGCGGTTGCGAACCAACGCTCCTTATCAACGGAACGACCCCAGCTGGCAAATAGGTAATCAAGGAGTGTGTTCAAGTTCGATGACCCGACTCTAAGGGTTCCAAACGCAGGACAGTTTCAACATATGACCTTCAAGATGCCCACGGCAGTTGATCTCTGCAAAGGCTAACGTGTTCTCTACAATATCTCCATGCTTTGTGCACCCTTAGATTCCCTTTTGATGATCTATTTTCTGTTCAGAATAGATAGATCTACATAATTATTCTGAATAACTCTGCATCAATCTCGGCAGTTCAATATGCGAAACACTCAAACGATAAGTATCATGCCGAAAGTAATACAATAGAGAACAGCGGACCGGCTCCAGAAAGTACCAGAGCTCTGTGTCTAAAGAAGAGCATAAACTTACAAGACATTTTCCTCTTTTGTAGACAGAAAGGTAAGGAGTTTAGTGTTCGAGCGGAATGTGAAGTAGATGCCAAAAACTCTGACGACTGCTTCAACTGAAACAACGAAGTTCTCATAAGATCTACTCTTCCAACCAAACCTAAAAGAACACGCAATCTTTCTGGAATTACTTCAGTATCAGTAGTTGTACTTCATACCTCGAAGATGGGAGGGCGGTTGCCTGTAATCCTGCCTTGCTAAAGACAAAGACATGATTACAATTGTCCCGAAACGACACTTTACCAAGAAAACATCCTGCGCGGTTTCATTTAATGAACAGCACCACCACGCCCAATCCATTTCCGGGATATGGTGTATACATTTTTTCTTGCCATTGGTCTCTTCCTTCATTGGTTTGAATACTGTTATTGATATACTGAAGTATGGTGATAAATCCATCAGTAAAAGTGCTCTGCGCACTCGCTTTTGCTAATTGGTGGGAACCATCTTCGGAGCAGCTTATAAAGCTCTCTGCTAGACAATGATAGTTCCCATCCAAAAGACTACATCGTAACTCTTCATGGGTGATAGATCCTGCATGTTCGTACCTTTCCTATCAATAACGAGAACTGCAGCTGTTATTGTTTGATAACTTTTACGCCGCAGTGCGCGAAAGTTAGGGAACGCAGCCACCGCAAGTAGTAGATGCGTTCGAATTCCGTACGTGGTCCAACTTTTGCCCACAACTCAGCACTCTAGCGAGAATTGCAGCACTTTTTTGCTTCCAGTATAATTCATCGTGACCCCTATAAATCCTATCCGCGGCCTCAACGCGGCATGGGGTGGAGGCTTCGGCCAGCGAACGTGGAGGGTGCCTCCTGAGGATAGGGATTGCAGAACTTCACTCAGAAGGTTAATTCAAACTCTGCACAATAATGATCAGAGGATTTTTCAAGTATCCCGATCAGAGCTAGGTTGCCCACCGTAATGGGTCAAACTAGGACGTCCACCGTAATGGACACATAAGCTAGGAAGTCCTCCGTAAAGGACAAATAGAAGACCATCAGGATTGCCACTATTAAGATCGGCACCCTGACCGGCCGCTCTGCCGAACTAATAGAAATACTGAAGGAAAGGTACATCGACATCTGCGCGATACAGGAAACGAAATGGGTTGGTGCGAAGACAAAGAGGATTGAAGGATATAACGTTTATTACAACGGACAACAACCCAAGGTTAACGGTGTGGCCATCGCAGTGTCACAAAAGTTCAATCACACCATCAAAAACGTGCAGAGGGTTTCGGACAGCATCATGCTGGTCACTATGATTTTCGGCAAGAGAGCAACGAATATAATCTGTGTGTATGCCCCGAAAACAAACTCGCCCAATACTGCAAAAGACACCTTTTGGGAGCTGTTAGCTGATGTAACATCTAGATGTCCAATCAATGAGGACCTCTACGTCATGGGAGACTTCAATGGGCACATCGGCGCCAGCAATGACCTGTTAGAAGACATTCAAGGGCTTCGCCTATGACACAAGAAACGAATATGGTTCGCGAATGTTGGAATATGCTAAGTCGTTGGATCTGATCATCGCTTATCCTCTATTCCAGAAGAGTGAGTCCCACTTGGTCACCTACTACTGTGGAGAACGGAAAACTCAGATCGACTACATTTTGACACGAAGAAAGGAACGGAGTGATGTGATAGACTGCAAGGTGATACCATCGGTAACAATCAACAGTCAGCAACGTAGCAGATGCGGTGAAAGCCAAGAAAAATGCGTTCAAAGCATGGCATCTCAACCCAACGAATGAGACCAGAGCTTATTGCGAGGCTAAGAGAAAAGCTAGGCAGACAATCGCTAGTGCCATCAAGAATAAAGCAGACTCACTGGCCGCGAAATTGGACATCAAGGAAGGTGAAAAGCAGATTTACCGCCTCGCCAGATGGAGTTAGTGCAACACAAGACTTCGTCAACACGACGACGTTCATCAAGGCCAACAATGGAGCACTTCTGCACGATTTCAATGAAATAAAGAACCGATGGAAAGAATACTCACAGGAAATCTGCGACTTGGAATTCCCACATCCGGCGCTCGCCAGTGAACCAGTAATCCAGTGACCCATCCCTCGGATCAGCGAGGACGAAGTAGAAATGGCCATTAAAAGGATGAGAAACGGGAAAGCTACTGGGTCAGACGACATCCCAGCGGAAGTCTGGAAGCATTTTGGAGGGCGCTCATATCTCACACAGCTCTTCAATAAGTGTATAGAGGAAGGGAGGATCCCAACAGACTGGATAAAAGTGTCACACTGCCAATATTGGATGAAAAGTGTCACACTGCCAATATACAAGAAGAAAGGAGACATCGCCCGCTGCTCCAACTATCGACCTATTCGTCTGATGTGCCATACCCTGAAGAATTCGAACGAGTGCTGGAAGCCAGACTCAGAAAAACAGTGGATATCAGTGAGATGCAGTGCGGATTCCGACCAGAGCACAGCACCAACGACGCTATCCATGTTGTTCGTCGCATGATGGAAAAGGCCCGAGAGTGGAGAAAGCCACTTCACCTGGCTTTCTTAGATATGGAGAAAGCTACGACCGGGTGCTCCGTCAACTAATTTGGGAAGCCCTTCGACATCAGCAAGTTCCAAAAGCGCTGGTAAATGCCGTTCAGCTGACCTACCGCCATTCCACAACACGTATCCGGACGCCTGTAGGAGACACACCCCCATAATTCCCGGTTACCGTAGGTGTACACCAAGGATCGGCTCTATCGCCGCTGCTGTTCATTTTATGTTTGGACTACGCAACAAGGAAGATTAATAAAGATCCACCTTTGACAGGATATGCTGATGACGTGCTGCTGATAGATCGGCCCAAGAACAAGTTGGAAAGACGCACCAACCGATGGAAAAAGGAACCTGCTGCACATGGACTCAAACTGAACATCAACAAAATTGAGTACATGGTACATGTGCACTGGCACAGTAACCTGTCCAATAGCGATTGATGGCACGCCACTGACCATGGCTACAAAGTTCCCTTACCTCGGGTCTACGCTATCGGCGGATGGAGATGCCAAGGCCGATAACAACAAGAATAAACGCGACATGGAACAAGTGGACGACTGTCACTGGCATTCTCTGCGACAAGAGAATGCCCACTCACCTGAAGTCTAAGATCTACACTTCAATCGTAAGACCAGTCGCCATCTATGGAGCGGAGACCAAGCAGATGACGGCCGTGGAAACAAGAGCCAAAGGCGTCATGAAGATGAAAATGCTGCGATGGAGCCTGCGGCACACACGGCTCGAACGAATTCGAAATGAAACCATCCGTGCTAGGATTAAAGTCTAGCCAATAGTCAACTCCCTTGCCGCATCCCGTCTGCGCTGGTATGGTCATGTTTAACGAAGACCTCCTGAGGCTATATGCAGGTCTGCTGACAAGATCGTTTTCGCCGGTACACATCCAAATCGCCGGCCTAGATTGCGGTGGATAAACAACCTAAAGAAGGACATGAATGCTGCTAGTCTGTCCGCAGCCGATTCTATTTGCAAGGACCGTTGGAAAGCGTTGATCTTAGAAGCGTACCCGACAAACATTGGACAAGAACGCTAGGAAGAAGAGGAAGAAATATAATTCATCGTGATGTAAGGCGTTTTCTATTACGCGATTTGATATCAACTCGTGGACTGTGAGAGCGTCACCTAGAAACAGTACAAATATGGAGGCCGGTAGAAGGCGCTTGAGTTCTTGTAAGTTCTTATGGGTCGGCGGGAAGCTTGTTAATCAGAAATTTCAGGCAAGTTCCGTCCGAAACCAAATGTTTTGCCCAGGTCAGATCCCAATGATGACTCTCGCTACGTAATCTGCTTCGAATAGCAGTCGCTTAAAACATTGTGGTATATGTACGGCGTGGAATAGGCTGAGATCACAATTTGAAACTCCAGAAGCTTTTAAGAATTTGATACTGTCTCAAACACGGAGAACTGCGGTCTCTCCACTAAGAATCAGAGGAGTTTTTAACGCTGCTCTGCCCAGTAAGGAGTAAGCTTCCCGAAGAAAATGTTGCTACTGGATGACATCAAGAAGCATGGTTTATGGGGCCGATGAAAAATACTCTGAACTTATACCAGATAAGATAGTAATCTTCGGAAAATGTCACACGATCAATGTCGCGAGAAACCTTGTACTGTACAAAGAGTCTGCGCGATTAATCACCAATCTAAAGGAAACACGCGGCCTAGGTATCGGCAGTCTTGCCTTCTATAGGGGTATGTGACAAGAGGATCGTAATTTGCCGCGCTGCAGGGCGTCGCGTGCGACGTCTCGCCCGCAAAGGACGATGGTTGCAGGCAGTAGATGGCGACAGCATGCAACTAAGGACCGAAAACAGTAATGAGTGTCTACGATGGCGGGGTATACATGAAGTCCGGTGCTCCATTCGACAGGTTAACACGTTCCGGACCGCGTGACACACATGGTGTGTCATGAATTTGCTTCTATGCTGTCTTTTATTTGATTATTTTGAATATTCTTTCATGTTCTGTTCTTGTGAAAACACGCCAGTGCGGCGAATTACGATCCTCTTTAGGCATTGTTCACACTCTGCGGTCCAGCGTTCTCTGAAACGCGGCGGTTCGGCGAAAAGCTTTCGATACATATCGACTGGCGGTTGGGCGAAGAGCCTGGCGGTTGGACGAAAGAGTCTTGATACGTATCGACGGGCGTTTCACCAAACCGCGACGTTTTTCGCCTTCGACAAAACGCTAGCTCCATCGCGGTGGCGTTTTTCGCCAGCGAAATCGATACACATCTACTGCTTTTCGCCCAACCGCGGCGGTTGGACGGTTGGGCGATTCTCCGATCGATGACTATTTATTGCTTTTCTTCCAACCGCCGTTTCGTCAGGGCCTGGAGACTGTGAACAATGCCTTACCGTCTCCCCTTCTGTAGAGCCTTCTTTGGAACTGTTGCTTCCAGTAGACACCCGAGTGGCAGCAATCTTGAATTAGTCAAGAAACACATCTGTTACTACTGCATGCCGATATTAATGGAGAATCGATCATTGACTAAAGCGTAAAAAGCTTTTCGCCATTGATCGATCCCTCTTTGTGATGTGGCATATATTTTACTTCCATCCTAAAATAGCAGTGGCTTATTGAATGCGATGTGGCCTATACAATGACAAAAATGGGGCCAATCGATGTACAACTCGCTGTTCCACCCTAGGCGAATCTGGCATCATTTAATGTCCCGCGGTGGGAAGAAGGTTTGGCTGACCAGAGCGGCAGTCGATCGCAAAGAGTTTCGAGTCCGGAACGTGTGCACGGTAAGCAGGTCATTCGCCTTTATACCACCTCCGCCACAAAAGGGTACAGAAACGATACTCCTTGCGTTCGCCGTACCTGTTTCCTCTTCTTAAGATCCTAAGTACTAGTATCAGGCACAGTGGTTAGAATTCAATCTTTACTCGTGAAAACATCATCTAAATTTTGCTTCTGTACTTAGCGCTGCGCCGTCAACTGCTGTCGAGTGGCTCCTGATTCCGTGCATGACGGCTTTACGGCTACGATCTCCTTGTCTCGTCATCATAAGTGGGCGACTGAGTGCTCACGACTGAATCTTTCGATTCCTTCACATTTGTTCTATGCAACCTCAACCTTAGATCTGTCCACTTCAGAGTCTGCCTCTGCGGCCACTGCAGATCCCAGAATCAAAAACTGGGCAGATGGGGACAGGGGAGTACTGTTACCTATGACTGACGAGCCTCAACATGGTATGGGAAATCCACAGGTTTCGGTCCGCCAGCGTGGGAGGTTCTGACAACAGGAAAGCAGCAGCAGTACTAATAGACTAGTCTGTAACTTATGATTTTGAAATTGACGGTTTGAATACATTTAATCTCTCTCCGAAGGACTTAACGCACCCACTTCCGCATTCCCACTTGCTACATGAGCAATCTCATGTGGGCTATTCCCGGTTCGTGAAGCTCAAACATTCATTCGCTTAATGCTTAATCTCGACCTTTCCTGCATTCAGATGAGTAAAGTACAGTAGAGAGTGCGGAACTAGTCTCATGCAGAGATTTGGAACACCTTATTTCTTATTCCGTATTTCTTCGTAACCCCTCGAGTGACGGCAGTCATGGAGCGCACAAACTGCAAGCAGTCACCAGCTCACGTCAGAGCTTGCGCATTTACGTAGGAAGGCCACGAAGAAAGGCCTTTGAGAACGAAGAACACTAGTACCAATGAGTCGGGGTGAGTAACACCCGGTGGAGGACATCCGCAATGTTCGTCGCAACACCTGAAAATGTCTTTCAGTTCTTCCTCCCGAGATCCGACACGCCAACTCGTGGGATCGTGTAGAACCCGAACATTCGAACAATCTAGTGCCAGCCCTCATCAAAACAGCCATGACTCTTCACGTGCTTCGTTTCGGAATGCAATGTACCTACCTGGTCGAAAACCACTAAGACTACAGGCAGGACTGTACTACTACTAGTTTTCCGCAAGCTAAGTACCTTGCATTCACTGTTAAGAGAACAGAGACTCACAAGACGTTGGCAATATCGCCCAGCCTGCGCGGCATTCTCACCAGCACCCAGCTGATTCAAAGGCAAACCCGCGATCAAAAGTGGTGAGCTGAGCGGCTCGAACACTGATAATATACTGATAATAAGGCGGCAAATGATCCAGTTGCAAAGAAAAGCAGCAAAAAAGCATCCGAGTTGTCCTATATAGAACCGCATGCCAAACCGAGCTTGTATATACGTGGCATAAGGCAGATAAGGAAAGGGGGAAATCTCAATTTTTGGTATCACAGGGAGAGAGGCGGCCGGATGTGCGGCTGGCAGTAGTCTTAAGCAACACTGAACTTAACTGCCACCCCTTCGTGTCTATGCTTTCCATCTTCTACGCCGGGCAACTCGCCCGCAGCTTCAAATTCAAAACTATTGAGCTACAGTATCACTGTCTATCAAACCACTAATGCGGTCTGTCGGCTTATAAGATCGGACTCTCGATGCGGATTGGCAGACTTGCAACCGACCCACCAAGTCAACGATCTATGTAACCCAGTGATTTTGTAGCCCAATAATTAAGAGTTTGAGTGGTGCGGACAAGTCGTTCAGAGTAGAAAACGAAGAGTCACTATGAGGCGGTATCTACGGCCAGCGCGCTCTGGTGCAACCATCCAACATACACCCTCGCAAGGATATCAACCCTTCTCTCTCATCACCTCACTCTCACCATATGAAAGGAGGGAGTTAGTGGTGAGACAACCTCAAAACCAGGAAACTTTAAAAAACGAGTTTGGAGCTGCGTGTGGTAGTGATGGGGCGGTACTTACATTGCGAGCAATTCGCGCCTTCCTCGCGCATTTTTGAGCCATGAAAGTGGTACATCCTCTGTACTTCCGGACAGCACTATCATGTCTAAAGGAAGAGCGCAAAGTCAGTTATACGGTACGCCTACAATGACAAGATGGCAAATAACACAAATAACACAGAAGTGAAGAGAAAAATAAGAAGAAACCCGCTCAAAATGCTTCATATACAACCTTATGCTGAACCTGCTTGTACGTGCATAAGACGGAGAGGGTGGGTTCGCTTTTGCTGGTGTCAGCTCTTCCACCTCAGCTCCTCACCCTCACGCTTCGAAAAGGAAAGAGCTAATGGCGGAACAACCGCACAAGCAAGTAGCACTCAAAAATGAAAGTTAGATGATGCGTTCGGTAGTGGCCGTGCGGTGCATTGATCGCGACCAGGCCCTGCACTTCTCAGATATTTTCGAGCTGCGAAAGTGGCACATCTGCCAAGCTTGCAGACCTGACTGCCTTGTTCGAAGAAGTCGTCTAAATGTTAAGTAAGCGCGGCCTTTAGAGAAGCACGGCAAAGATCGCAAAAGTGATAGGGAATCATGAGAAGACCTTCAAAGACCCTTCTGAAATTGAGGTGGCTGAAAGCATACATTGCCATTTAGGAATGTACACGCAACACATCAAGAATGCTAGCAATGGGCTCTTTCTAGAGGACAAAGGAGCTCGCTAAGTGTCAAGGCTTATGACTGGACTGACCAGCGACTTGGAGAGAACAGTACGTACCAACACTTCAGTTTTGAGGAAATGGTCTTGTATAGCACGTTCTAGTATATTCAGCTTTGAGGAAATGGTCTTGTATAGCACGTTCTAGTATAGAGGTAGGAATAACAAACACACTGTTCTTCCCTCATTGTCCTTTTCCTCTCGAAAATCAAGCCAGATTTCAATCAGAGTTTCTTCACGGAGATATATGTGACCAGAATTTGGCGTTCTGGTAGTTCAACCTCTGAATGTGCATTGCAGAGACACTTTCGCGCTAAGATTTCACCCATTCCATGTCACGTTTCACTTAACGCGAATTAAGACATCTAAGTCGAGAACGCCTGGCGTCTAGAGTGTATGGTACTACCAGAATACACAACTTTGGCCTACCTATTCGGGTTCAGGGGCCACACTGACCCTGATATAGACAACTCTAGACCGGGGTGAGTTGTTTCGAAAGCTGGCTGGATTTTGCAAGATGGAACAGTGAGTGGTTCACAGCACCGAAAAATATGCATCTAGATGATGCGCCAAGATTTTTGATGATTGAACATTGCAAGAGCGAACGCGAGAAGCAAACCCACCAATCGTCGGCAAAGAATGACCGCAAACTGTGGAGAGAGCAGCGTTACTGCGTCTGAAATCATTTTATATTACTGATAAGTTCCCCGATAAGAAATTGCCGCACAACCTTCGAATACCACAATTACTATCACACTCATGAGAAATCTAAACAGACAAGTGCACACGTGTGAGAATATGCATAAAATTCGGTTACAGGGCTCTTGTCAACCAGATATGCTCCCGCTGCGAGAGCCCAGAGGTATTTCCTCATGGCATTTACTCGCTGAGCAGTTGGAGGCAGAAAGAAAACGAGGAGGGAAAGGGAAGGAACGGAGGAAAAGAAGGAAATAGGAAGAAAAAAAGGAAGGAGAGTTCACCGCTGACAAGTATCCTGAGAAGCATAAAATTCTGAGGAACAGAATACATTTCATAAAAGGCTCGAATTCCCTTTGATTTCGAACAATACGGCCTTTCCTATAATCATTTCCCGCAGTGTAAGGAGAGACAGATGATGCTCATTGCTAAAGAATCCTCAACGAGAGCCGAGTCATATTCAAGTCGCCAAAGACAGGGCGGTATTTGGGTTGAAGAGAGGAATATAGAAACTGGAAGCTTAGAAAAAAAATTTTAAGCGTTATTGCACCTACACATGCATATATCCCCTCTCCGTTGAAACAAAAGACGGAAGAGAAGTTAGGTAAAAGACGTTTAACATTCAGGTATAAGAGGAAAAATGGGAAGGGGCGAGTCCCTACTTGAGATTGCGTCGGAAGGAGGTCATACAGTGGGAGGGATATCATATTCTTCAGCTTCTCTCCTGTTATAAGATCAATATCGTTTTATAGTTAAGTAGTTCCGAAGAAGAGCGAATTTCTTAATCCGCCTAACATTTAGCCAAGCAGGGTTGTAAAAAAGATCAGTGTCCCACAGGGGAGGAGCAAGCCTATTGTCTCAGACGGACGTAGGTCTTTTAATCAAAGATTAAAACAGGTTTCACTTCGGAATGATGGACAGAATTTCAACTCTACGATTCACTAGTGATTCATTGTGACACGCCTGCACATGAGAATTCTTGAGTCTCTTTCTCATACAGCGTTCCAATTCCCATTCTCATCTGTCAGTGACCGTGAGTCGCATTACAGCAGGCTCATATTCCATATCAAAACGATGCTCTTCTGTCGCATTTGCATGTATCTCCCCAACTATTTTGCAAATTAATCACCAGGTGGCACGTCCACGCAACAATAGAACCAATCGCTTTATGCGCTACAACGTTGAACTGCGCTCTTGGTCTAACTCCAAAAAGCATTTGTGAGGGACGTCTAGTCCCGTTGTTCGAACTCAAACCTGCCTCAGGATATCTGTCGACGCGGATCCTTTATTCTTTTCCTTCCTTCTTTCTCTCATCGCTTTCCCTTATTTTTTTCCCTCTAATTGCTGGTGCGTTGAAGAAATGCCTCCGTACCTTCACAGCGAAATAACATCCGCTTGACAGAAGCCCTTCAACCCATTGTAAAGTGATTAATGGTTAGAACGCGTTCAGTCGTGCGATTGGATCGCGCTATTGGTATGAGTGAAATAATAATAATATAACATTCATTTAGTTGAACAGCTATACTAAAACATGTGTGGGAACAACTCTGAAAGACTTTCAAACAACAGAAAAACTCTTTGGACGACGACTTCGGCGATATCCGTGGCACTTCAAGAAAGGAGAAAGCTAAAACAAACACAAAACAAACAACGTCAACATAAACATGAACATGAACAAACATGAACCCCCTCCCCCGCTGTGAATTTCACCCATCCCAATAGTGCGATCGGTCCGCGCGATCCAATCGCACGATCGCGAAGTCTTAACGCGCTCTTAATGAAGAAAATCACAAAAAAACAAGAGCAAAATGTAGGGCCAGTGCGGGTTTCCCGACGGAGCCAGCCTACCACAAACTGGCACTACGCAAGCCTCTGCGCAGTCGGGCGACGTCACTTCTCGCCAGCTGTCTTCAAACTGTAGTGATAACGTGATCGCAGGCAGAACCCTTAGGCCGAATCCGTTGCCAAAACAGAATACACTGTTAATGCGAGTTGAACTGTTGGTTTTGCAATCAACTAAACATAGACGTCCAGTTCTTGCCTGGTCGCTCATGTCGGTGTTGCCGCAGGGCACGTCTTGCTATTGAGACAAACTTGCACAATACGACCCCCCCCCCTCAGAACTTCTTCTTCTCGTACGGCTGACCCCCTTCCTCCATCCCATTCTACCCACTAAATGATTTTTTCCCAATTTTCTACCCTTTTCTTGTGAAGATCTCCAGTTCTTCCCTACAAGTTACAAAAGTCAACAACCGAGGATGTTTTCCATGAGAGCAACATGCGGCCCCCTATCTACACCGACCAAATATGACTCCCCTCTCATGGCTCAATTAAATTTCATATGTACGAAAGAGCGAAGAACGCCCATTGTTCTAGGCACACTAAATGGTGCGCAGGGAAATTCTCAATGGCATGATTCAAAAAGAAAATGCTCTCTTGCAAGATTACAAATGGTGAACAAATTTGGGCACTATTCAACTATTACTACCCAAATTATCCGAAAACAGGCCGGATTTTGATCGAATTTTTTCTACGGCAGCAGATGTGGCTGAAAGCTAGGTTCCAGGGGTAATTCGACGTCCTGAACACGAATGTCACATCCACTTGGCCTGAAACTGCTTGGCGCTCGCGCCACAGGCGCAGGCGTCAGAAACCCTACATCCCGGAATTCGCTGAAAACTTTTCCCCTGAGGTAGTTGGACCTTAACACGAATATCACATCCGCTCGGCCCGAAAACGCCTGGTGCCCACGCCACAGGCGCCGGCCCCAAAATACCCTATCACCATATCCGCTGAAAACTTGTATACGGAGGTTATTTGACATCTTGCTTGCAAATACCATTGGCGTCGGCGCTGATGGAAGTCACAACGATCACCTGCGCTCCGCTAAGGCTGAGCCTGGCCTAAAAGGAATCACTCCTTCTCCTGGGCTCATCCTTAGAAGAGCGCTAAACGGCACTGGTGTCGGAAAATGAATGTCATATTCGTGATCAGGGCATCAAACAAACCTATTGTGCAGGTTTTTAATGATTTTGATGAAAAAGGGAGGGTGTCGTGACTTTCGTCCGACTCTTTCCAAAAGGGTCGCGTTGTAGGGGCGCGCGGAGGTCCTGGCGCGCTTAGCGGTACGGTCGAACATTCTCGAAGCCGCTAGGGATGCAGAGCCGGCGTCGACTCTAGCCTCTCACTCACTTCGTCGTCCGCCGCCGTACCGACTGGTCGCTCCTCCGCTCGTCGCCTAGTGTCAATTCCATCATTCAACTGCTATGGCAACACTTCAATATCAAGGAGCCGTACCTCGCAAGGAGCAGCACTACCTCCGGCCATGAACATCCCAGGTAACTACTAGAGGAGTAGGAACACCCGAGCCTCCTGGGCAGCCAGGGGGGAGGGTGTCTCAGAGGCCCCTAGTAGGTTGTACCCTCGTGGCCCATAGGCAGTTTCTTGGCAGGGTTCGTACGTAGGTTAGGGGCCGTACCTTTACATTTACTATCAGTAGTTTTCTCCTTTAGTAATTGCCTTTTCTATTATTATTGCTCATGGTTAATAAGCAGAGTGGTAAATCTATTTGATTATTCTGTGTACAAATCGCACTAGGACCCAGATGATTCAAGGGAGCATTGCTGCAGTATATCCATTACGTGGGGAAACTGTGCTGGTCTACAAGCTTTACCGCGTCTCGGATGTCATGATCTACATCCGCATCGTACTACGGAAGCCTAGTTCCGAATTTTGTTAAGCAGCTCGAACTTTCACATAGGGAGAAATCAGGAAAAAATCCTGTAGAAGGTTAGATTCTTAACCAAGGGATACTGTATTACTAACTTTTATACCCTTTAAGCATCATCAGCAGAACGTGATATCTCATATTCAGATCGTATCCGAACTATCTAAGACTCAGATCAAAAACGCAACAAAGTGCAAACGAATCGAGACGGAATCAAGTCAACGAGATTCAAATGACCAATACTAAGTCAAGGGAATACTGGTCAGATTATATCACAGCAAATACAATCTAGTAACTATGAAACCTAAAATCGAATGATGTCGACCAAAATTTCCAAATTGGATGGCATCTCTCTGGTGACTTACTAAGCAGTCCAAACGAAATAACACATAAAGCTAACATTAATGCCATGTGTACAGTGCAATTAGACTACATATGTCAACATAATCAGTATGCCACTAAAGCATTCACTTGAACCTATTGCGGTAAATGTCCATGAGGTATAAGCAAGTTATTACAACATTAAGTGCGTACAAGGCACAAGAACAAAAAAAATTGAGTCAGTGGGTAATGACTGGCATGGAGTTTATGTACAGTAAGGTGATACCGTTGCTCTACGTTATTAGCATACTATGGAGGTGAAATAACCAGGCTAGATTAGTTTGTGGGCTGCTCTGTTACCCTGAAGGTCTTTGACAATCCTATAAGGCAGTTTCTATAGTGGCTAAAGTATCCGAGTCGGTATAAGCCCTCCGGCAATGTTCCAAATTCGCAAACGATGTATCGCTGGTTTTGAACCGTCTGATCTGAACATGTGGCGATCCATACCCATTTGAATGGCGAGGTACAATCGTCGATCGTTGCCTGAGAATGAAAAATAGAAGCACTTTACGAATGTTAAGTCTGTACAATAGTGAGAAAACGGTTTAGAGACGGGACTTTTATGGTAGAATAATCTGTTTCCTTGCAAAAAAATTAAATGTGTTGCACAACTTCACTGCTCTCTGAACTGACATCACCAATGAAGGAGAAACCCGAATCGCCTAAGCCTTAGGCTGCCTGAACTAATTTTCCCTTTTGGGAATCCACACAACTTTTAGAGTCTACAAGGGATAGAACAGCAAAATAAAGTAGTAGTTCGCCGCTGACCAATCTATGTGTGGGATGCGGCACGCATTCTACTCCCATTCAGAATCGTAGTGATTTATCGAATGCGATGTAGTTCATAAAATGGCTTGAGGGGGGGGGGGTCAGCCAGTGTAAAAGCCAGTGCCAGTGTAAAAGCCAGTGTTATTACCTTCCCAGACGAATCTGGAACCAATACCCGCGAGTAGAAAGCTGGATTGGCCTGGACGGGAGCCGACCCAGACCGTGCGCGTAGTAAGCGTGTCAGTTTCCACTGCACCACCTCTGCCTCCTAGTAGCAAAACATCTAGATTAAAATGTTATAACGAATAACCTAATGCGCAAAAGATTGTCAGTTATGACATCTGTGAGTTTTTATGGAATATTATTAAAAATTTCAGTACCTTCACTCAAATCTAAATGGCAAATTTCCTCACACAGCCCTAAGTTCGCAGAAGCGGGTCGGGAGGGGGGGGGGGGTTGCGCGGCAGCAGCCCGTCTACACCATTTCTTGAGGAAGTCAAAGCCGTAAGAACTAGTGGAAAAACGGGTTGGCGTGCCGGATCCACCTCCTGACTGCCCCAGCGTCTGCAGCGAACACACTGTAAATCTTAAATCGGAATTGTATGCCGTGCCTACCTATGCCAACGATGTATGCCTTCTCAACAATTTACAAGTAAAAGAGATTTTCGGCGTTTATTATAGAGAGGAATCGGGAAATGCCCCACAAGTGGGAGTGGATACTTTGCTTCATTTCTTTAAATTTAAGGGATGCAATTTGCACTGGTTACTGCTGCAAATAGAAAATATGAAAGAGAGACAGTGAATTATTTCTGTTGTAATTCATAGAATGATATACCGGATAGACTGCTGCCCAATCAAGGTAGCTACACGGCTGCTCCAGTAATTGTTACGGAAATTGAAATCGACTGATTAACGGCCACAGTTGTGTACCCGTAGGAAAATTTCAAACAACACATCCCAAGTTAGTACCTTGTGATTGCTGGAACCTGAAATAGAACCATTTTGGAAGTCCGGAATGGAGAAGTATGTGCAGCACCGGATACGAGACGAAGTGGAACTAAGAAAGTATAAAGTGATCATAAAAAACAAAAATATGGAGGGTGTTACACTCTGACTCGCATTGTTGAAAAGGTGATTGTAAGTTTTCAGACTAGTCACTAGCGACAACTTCAGTGGTCAGAGCGCGGCACTTGGGCCCGAGCATCACCCCGGAAGCACAAATTCGGACAAAAATATTGCGTATCCCGCATCGAACAGCGATCTCTATGCCCAAACAACAAGATGAAGTCTGAAATTTGGTGCTTGGCAGCAAGCTTTGGAGGCCTGATTTTGTTGAAAACATTCGGAACATCTCCCCGATTTATTAATAACTTTAAACCCAAGAAATTACCAGCAGTGTCATAGCCTGACAGAATATTCCGCTGCGAATTCAGCTGAACTAACCTTCAGTCAAAGAACAGCTTGCACTGGTACAATGATCGCTCACACAGCACGTTTTCGTTGGAATATGTAGGCTATTGGTGAAAACGATATCGCCCTGGAAGTATTTAAATACTTTATTGTCGATACCAGTCGGATCGCCCGGCTGACGCCGAGCTCTCCTCCTTCTTTAGCTCGGCTTCGCCGAGCTGGCCTGGCCTTCGCCAGGCGCCACATCATGACGGGATGGAACTAGTTAATTGCATGAGCTGCTCATATTGCGCGGTAGTGTCGAATCATAATAGACAGAGTAACTAAGCGAAATCTGCAACCCCTCAGAGTTGCGGAAGGCGTGTGGTTTCGGCCATAACGCCCATTCTATACGTAGATCTCAGAAATAGATAGACAGTACAGAATATCAATATGTGTTGCCACAGTAGATAAAACAAAATTCCGTCTTTTATTACCGCATCACAGACAGAAACGCATGCGCAATTGAAAACTTGATCATTAACATGCAATCCACCTGCTATGGTTGCATGAATGGCTGCAGATGATAATATGCTTCATTGAATATCTTACAGAACTAACTTCGTTATACGTTCTCATCAGTGTTTAAAGATTGGAATAAGCAAAAAAATATTTGAATACTCACTGAACGCATAAAGTGTGTGTCCAATATTGCGATTTTGATTTTCCAAACTTCCTGTTTCAGGCGAAGTATAATACCCGCCCTAGCGGGATGAGTACATTTTCACAGCGCTGTCAGAGGAGTGATGGCTTGTGGGAAAATTTCGCTTTACTGAGAGGCTTTTTGTGGCAGTGTAGTGGTCAGAGATGTCGTGAGATTGTCCCCTTATCTTTGCTTATCAATTGTACAAAATTGCTTGTCACCCGTCATCAATGTCGCTATCACCAAAAACTCCATAATTTCGCGTCAGAGGCTCCAACATTTGTTTGAACAACGACTGCATCTTTCTCTATCCATTTGCTGAAATCAACGCCTATGATGCTAGTGTCCCGCGTTATGAGTATGTTGTCCTTTCCACTCTAAGTCCCCTATCAGCAGCTAGCAGTTCTTGTCACCCACATATTCCTGGTGCCGTAACTATATTCCCCCACCCAAATCCTATCCGCAGCCATCATCGTGGCGGTCGGGTAGTAAACGGTTTTGGACTGTCTTCGCAAAAACTACAATGCGGAGGGTGCCAGTCAGAGCCTGGCGAGCTACGCGGTGTATAACTTTTCTTCTCGCCAAAAACAGTAACAACTATGGGGCCTCATCCCCTGAAGTGAGGGACCCACCGACAGGAGCGACGTCCGCTGGGACCGCTACGGACGCGGCTGCAAAAATCACAGCGCCAAGGAGATTTGAGTCGCCAGGACTAGGATGACGATCTGTACCTTCAAACCGCACTTACCTTGCATCGCGAAGCTCACATCGAAGTATCTGAATGTTGCAAGCCAGGAAAGATCAACTGACGACGTCATCGGTACTGACCGAGACGAGGAGGCAATCGCCGCTATCATACAGCCGTGTACCGAAGACTGGAGAAGAACTGTTCCTCGCGAATATGCGATAGCAGAGGCGTTGGCGTTGTTGGCGCCGTTCTCGTCGACACGCCTTGCCATTGAACATCGATATCGTACGCAAGTCGACGACCGAATCGGACGTTTGCGATTCGAGAAGATGTGCGTTCAACTCCAGCTTTGACAATCTTCGTCGCCTACGCACCAACATCAACTGCGACTGAGGAAGAGCTCGAAGCGTTCTATATGGAATTGAGAGAAGTTCTACAAGGAAGATCATACCTTCTGCAAGGTCATCGTCGGGTGATTTCAACGCTAAGATGGACCCAAGAAGAAGCTGAAGAACTTCACATCGGAACTCACGAACGGAGTGGAATGACAAGGGTGTAAAGGCTGTCAGAGTTTATCATGTCGACCACACCATCCATAGGTAACTCGCAGTTCCAGAAGCCCTATCTCTGCCGCTGGACATGGGAGTCTCCTGGTGACAATTCCATAACGAGATCGACCACATCATCTGCAATCGAAGGTTTTGCTAATCGATGTCGCTGTTGTCCCTAAGTTCTACACCGGGATCCGACCATCGCTCCTTCGCGCAAGATTTCCGCTTTTCGATGCGAGGAGAGAGAGCCGCAAAGTTCAAGAAGCGAAGCCCAAAGACGCTTCATCAACTGGGATCACTTCACTCTCTCGCTGGGCTCTGGGAGGATTCTGTCATCGACAATATCGACGAGGAATACGAACGGCTTATTGCACAATCTTCACGACTGCGCAAAGAAGTCAGAGGGTTCCAAGATTACAAGAAGCGTCTATCTCTGGAAAACTCTCGCAGCTGAATTCGCCACGTGGAGACGCGCACGAGGCCGCCAGGCAATTACCAGCTGACGTCTGAGCTTGCGAAGCTATGCAGAGAGGAGCGATAAAAGAGACCTCAAGGAGAGAAGAGCAGCAGTATTGGGAAGCCGCAGAGGCTGGAAGAGCATACGCAACGCCCGCCGCGACTTCGCCAACTTTAAGACCAGATGACCGCGCCCTCCGGCGGCCGATGAACAATCACCGCATCCAGAAGGGCTAATGGAGGAAGGTCATCCACGACTTCTACTCGGACTCTCTTCGACAGCCACAGTCCACCTGCAACCATACCGCTTGGAGCAGGATGGATATGTCGTTCCTGCAGTTCTCCCTTCCGAAGTCCGACACGCCATCTCGTCGGTGAAGAATCGTAGCGGCACCCCGGTCCCGACAGGATCAGACCCGAACATCTGAAGAATCTTCCGCCAGTTCTCGTCAAACTCTGGCTCGACTCTTCACGCGCTACCGTCGGAATGCAAGGTACCCACCTCGTGGAAACCAGCAAAGACTGTGTTGCTGCTACAAAGAAGGGAGACCTGTACGACATTGGCAATATATCGCCCAATCTGCTGCTGTCTGTAGTCTACAAAACTCTTCACACGAGTCATCCTGAATAGGCATTGGCAGAACACTAGACGAAGGACAGCCATGCGAGCAAGCAGGGTTTCGAAGAGGATTCAGCACGATTGATCACATCCCACACGGTAACGAAGCTCATCGAAGTATCGGCGAGAGTACAAAGATGCCGCTATGTCTCACGTTCGTTCATCGACTTGAAGAAGGCCTTCGACTCCGTTGAAGACAGAAGCGGTTATCGAAGCCCTGGCAACCAGGGTATTCCTACTCAGTACATCAGGATTCTTCGTGAGCTTTACAGCAACTTCACGACCAAGATTTCACCATTCTACAAGAGATCATCATTGATGTGAAGCGAGGGGTCCGACAGGGCGACACCATCTCGCCCAAGCTCTTCAGCGGGCCTCTCTCGAGAACGTCATGGCGTCAACTGGAATGGGAAGGCATGGGAGTGAAGATCGACGGGTCGGCAACTACATCATCTCGCCTTTGCTGACGACATCGTTTTGATAACGCCAAACATCGAGCAAGCGGAACGAATGCTGGCTGAATTCGACTCGCCGGTGTGAAGAATCGGTCTACGGTCCTGAACCTAAACGAAGACGATGGTTCATGAGAAACGGATTGGTATCTGATGCCCCATTCACGCTCACGGAACGACCATCTCTGAATGCTCTAGCCTATGGTGTACCTAGGGTCGTGAAATCCAATATGATGAATGACCTAGCTCCAGAGCTGAGCAGGAGGAAGCGAGCGGCTTGGGGAGCCTACAAAGAACATCGAGGGAGTAGCGAAGAAGCGAAGAACACCAAGCTCCCTGCCAGCCTCTTCGATTCCGCGCGTCCTTCCTGCCTTGACGTACGCCTCAGAGACTTGGACTCTACGCAAAGCAGGATGAGCATGCGGTTCGGCGTTATTCAACGCGCCATCGAAAGGGCGATGCTCGAGTTTCCCGCTACACGCAAGTGAGAGAGGGAATCCGGAGCTTCCGGCACTCGCGCCAAACGATCGAAGATCAGACGACGCCGCGCATTTGCAAGGTTTCGAAGATCAGGTGGGTCGGACACGTTATGCGTTTCGAGGACGACCGCTGACCAGAGCAGTCACCGACTGGATTCCACGGAGCTCAAGCGAACGCCTGGACGACCGCCTATGCGATGGTCAGACTTCTTCGTGAAAGCTCTGAACGAACGGTATGAAGTTCATCGGGGTCCCTCGAGCTGAGAGAGGTCATTGGGCAACTCTTGCACGTTTGCAGGGACGAATGGCGACGTTACTGGCGCCCGCTCGAGGAACTCGATGATCAAGCGGGAGCACAGGTGATCACAGGTGAACCTATATCATACCTTAGAACAAACGCCCCAGTATTCCAGTCGACGTCTCCTCTGCTTCCTTCCCTTGCGCATGCTCAGATGGGGCTGAGCACGCGCAGGGGAAGGGAAGCAGAGGGGGGGGGGCACTGGGCGTCCCCCCCCATCGGCCCCACCCCACCCTGCCCGCACGAGCACACGTCCAGCTGGCCACGCGCAGCAGCTCGTGCAATGCTCGGAGCGTACCGAATGGTTGTCTTATATAGCGGAGGCCGATATCACGATCAAAACATTGGATTGATACTTCCGCACCAATCGATTTCTGGTTTGCCTAGCGGTCGTTTTCTCCTCCAGCGAACTCGAACCCGTGAAGCATTTTGCGGACGGACATACAAGATTACATTACATACATACATATCGACAAACATACAAACGACACACCAAAGTTACTGGTTTTATAGAATAGAAGGATACTGCATTTTCTTGATCGAACAAGCAGAATAGAATGTACAGGGGCGGGCCAAAACTTTCGAGACGCCATAAGTAAAACTTTATTGAATTCTGATCGGACATTTCTACCACCATATTAAAGAGCACAAGCTTGGCTGACGCGCACTACTGCGCGTATGGTTGAACCTATGGTAATGGTACTGCGCTGACAGGATTCCCGTACTGACCCGAACACTTCGCCCGATTACATTTAGAATACGGCCTATTTCATTATGATTCTCCTATTTAATGAACGTTCTAAAGTCTGGTGCTTATCACATTTCTAAGAAACACTCATCATCCGTTGGAAACAGGACAGCTTAGCGGTTGAAAGACTTTTGATGGTAATAACATCGATATCATGGTGATATATCCTCACATTTCTCACATCCTAGTACTTCGTTGAGCAGTTTCCAGGGTTTTAATTTTTCGTCGAAACTCGAAAGCTTAGCGGTCGTAACCATATCGCTAAGGGATAGAATACTTGACTCACGAAGCCTCTAACCATTGCTCCTTGGCACCAGTGCTGAAGTTTATCAGTTGGCGGGTGGCAGGACGTGATAGCAGCTATCAGCTGTTATCACGCCCTGCCACCCCACCGAAAATGATCCCATCTCCCCCCTATCTAACTTCTTTGAACCCAAATCCGTCGTCGCTATGGCTCGCGCTATGGAGCTGGTGACCCTTCCTTTCTAAGGCCCCTTGTGGTATCTTATCAGCTGTTATCACTCCCTGTCACCCAGCAATAATGTTCCCATCCGGCCTCCTATCTAACTTCTTGAAACCAACGCTCTAGTCTTGCCGGACGCGCGTTATGAATTTGCTGACTTCGCCTTTATGGTATGGTATCCCTTATGGTATCTTATCAACTGCTATCGCTTCCTGCCACCACAATAATGTCCCTGCCCGACCTCCTACAACATCTATCAGTTGGGCGCATTATCGCTGTTTTGAAGAAATTCATGAATTCCGTCGTCAAAACCACACACAGACATTCACACACACACACACACACACACACACACACACACACACACACCACACACACACATCAACACACACACACACACACACACACACACACACACCAACAGACAAACTGTAGCGGATTATATATAGTAGGATATTAAATGCTATCACGATACTCCGTCACAGCTTCTGGACGAGAGCCATCGAAAGATTCTGCCACGCGACCGTGATTCGGTACTGGCTTGAGCGAGATAGCTGATTTCTCGGCCACTGCAGACCAACCCATTAAACTCCGCCCGAACCAGGTAATTGAGGGGTTTAGTTCAGTGACCTGCTTAGAATTCCATCTTCTTGCAGTACTCAACGCCCTTCCATTCCAAAGTAGGCGAGAGTTTCTCCAGCCCTTCGATTCCATGTGGTGGCACCCAATGCTGTAGCAGTACAAAGTTTCCAAGAAGGTACGGGCGACGACATATGAGGAGGTATTCTTCTCGAGTTGCTCGATGTAAACCGCCAGCGGCTCACCTTCGCGTCCGGGGTCACGGAGAAAATATCCGGTCTTTCCATTTCAGGTACGTCCGGTCCATACATCAACCCGCGCCTTGCGACTGCGGTGAGATGATGTCCTAGACCGTGGCGACGTTGTCGCGAGCTGCTCGATGTTGGAGGTCATTCAGATTGAGGTTACTGGTCTCCAGCTAGCTACCCATGGTGACTCCATACTAGAAGTTTCGCAGCTGTTTGGAGGTGGCATGTATTCCAAAGGTCTTCTCAGTCAGGCTGCGACTGGAGAGACTTCCAATTTTGGTGTACATGAAGTGGTGGCGGAGAGAAGCTCCTGCTATAGAGTACATCTTGGTGTCTTCCGCCCTGTACTCGTATCACGTTCTCTATCTGGGCTGGCGAAAACATTGCTAATATGTACTCGGTCGAAGTGTCTTTTCTTTTGCCTCTCCCTGCCGCATAAATACCTCACCTTAAATAAATCCTCGTCGCACAAGATGGTGTCCGTTTCAAATCGTATTCAGTTGAGCCAACATAGAACCTGTAACAGCAGTGCTACGCTTAACAAAATGGCAACTAAATCATCTTTATTTACGGGAGAAATGCATTTTCAGATAGTGAAAAAACCAAAATACCTGTATGTAGGTGGAAAAGGAATTGCTTGCCGCTCTGAATCCTACAAAGGCTTCCTCTCGGATCATCGCCCGCGTCAACTGCTCACTGGTATCTTAAAAAGAGGCTACCAAAAAAATAAAGTTAGAGAAGTGACGAAAACGTCAGCTTAACGCCTCACCTACCAAATAACTGAGAACAAGCTTTGGTTTTTATCAGCTCTAGGGTTTCTTCGGGTTCCTTTTCAACTCGAAAATTGAGATCTCCAAGCCAGAACGTTGCTCTGAAAAAGAACACTCGAAAGCTCAAATCTCAGAATCTATGCTCTTTTAAAGACACAATGTACGTTCAGCTCTCCTTGGCACGTCCGGGGATAACGGGCCTCTAACTGTCGAAGCGTAGCGGTTTCTCCGCCCGAACTTGCGCGGGGATGGGGATCCAGGACCGTGAGATAGGCTGATTCTCCGTGCTCCGCACAACTGGCGTCGCACACTCCAGGGACCGTTCGCTATACTTCCCGCTCAAGGGGAAGCGTCCCCTCCTGGAGAAGACACCCCAGAGGGACGTCCCTCAGAGCGGCCGTATGCTACACTCGAGGGGATCCCCGAAGAGACAGAGACGCAGAGCTTGCTGGCGAAAATTTGGGGGAAGGTCGTCTCTACATTCAGCCTTTGGAATCCATAGCTTTCTTTGACATTTCGGAGGATCTTTTGCTAGGACTGATGACGATCAACTACAATGATTTGTCCTGCTATTTTCAGACTAAACTGAGCATTGGTCAAGGTCAAGAGGGAAACCATATTAATTATTTAATATTTTAGGACCCTTTGAAAATAGTGTTAGACAAACAATTTCTCAGTCTAAATGGTCCAAATGTAGGGAATCTCTTGAAGAAAGGGTGGCTGTATCTGTCTCACCTAGCATAAGAAATGCCATGTTTTTCTCTTTTAGTGGTCCTGACTCTATCATTACATTTTCCGCTCTCAAACTGCGCAACTTATTTCCAGTATAGGCTTTAAGGAAAAGTGGCTGGTTACATTACAGCGTGAGAGGGAAGTGTCTTCGGCTGGACAAAGTTTCCAAGGTCCGAAGTATGATCAGCACCAAAAGACATTCTCGTTAACACGTTGGCGACATTGCGTCCCACTGCTGGGACGCACCTTTTTTGCCGCGTGGGGCATTGCGTCCCAGTGCTGGGATGCGGCATGGGTAAAAAACCATTTTGAAGACGTTTCGAATTTTCAACAGCTGCATATTATCCATGAAGGCATTGTAGAATGTAGAAGTAGCTTTAGACCGGCAGTTGTGTCATTGAGAGTATTTTACCGAGGAGACAAACGAAAGTGATTCCCTAGGAAAAAAAATAATTCTTGGATATATAGAACTGAAGCTCCACATGCAGATAGCTAACGTGATAAGGTAACTCTCAACAATAGCAGATCTGAATCGAATCCAATTTACCATCTCTGGCGCGAAAATATTCCTTTTTTGCGACCTTGTTCCCACGCTACACCGTGAATGAGGCGGGAGTATTCCATAAAATTCCAGGACTTATCTTGAAAGTAAACAAGAATAGCGAGGCCTTACTAGCTTCTGCAATGAATTCTGACCATTCCTCAATTTTTTGGCGTATAAACGCCCTAGAATTTATGCGCATTCTTCGAAAGTAGGGAAAAACTGCTTTGTCCCACGCGACAGACACGCAAAAAGGTGCCTCGTCGCCAATGTGTTAAAGGATTTTCGGACGGATTTTCAATATTTTAACAGTAATATGACTTAGCTTGGAGCAGTACCTCTTGCTGGTGCTGCTTGGATGAGCTGAAGGGAAGAGATTAGTAGAATCCTTTGCTATTGACGGTGCCGTAGGATGCCCACAGGTAAGGCGTGAGCGGTGGTACGGTCTGTGGCGGCAAGCGGTGAAGCTTACTCAAGAGCAGTATGAGGTTTCCCATTCTACCAAAGTGATGAGGACGATAAGATAGGAATTTTAGGCATGCTTCACCTCATCAGAGTAGATTCGAACGTTCTTGTTTGATATATGATTTTTATGTTTTGACATAACTGCTCCTTCGGCACATTTCGGCCTTTCGGTGAGAGCAGTTTGTTAGTTTCCACCACAGAGCCCTCCCGCGGGGGCCCAATTAACTCTTACAACGCTGTGAAATATTCCATTCATCCTCGGATAGAGCCTCGATAGAACTTAAAGGTCTCACCAAAGTAAGAAATTACAAGGAACACCGAGGAAAATTCTTACGAGGAGCGCGTGGGAGAGCGCTAGGCGTCATAAATTATCCAAATAGGCTATTTACATTGAAAAACCCAAAACACTCTCACTGGAAAGCTGCAACCGTTAAGATGTAGTCCCAAAGAATTTGAGGAGCTTTGGGAGGAGCAAAGTGAGAGTCGGCGCCCAGCAGCAACTATGGCTGATAATCCTATTGAATGAATGTAGGGCGTGTGTCATATTAATACACAACACAGTTGAGTAAGAGGGGCAAGTATTAATCCTCAACGCCAACTTTCAACACACATATATTAGAGAAGAAGCAGTTCAATAAAGTCGAAATTCATGGAATGAAAGAAATCTTCAAATTCGCTAGAAAGGGAAAACAACTGCAGGAATGGGAAGCAGTAAACCTTTTTGGAAGCGCGATATGGCACATATCGTAATACCGCAGCAGGATATCTCTCCTAACACCCTAAACAATATGGGTAAAGAGGAGAGAGATAGAAAAAAATTTAGAAAGAACGATAAAGTGTATTTTTGTATCATAGAAAAGAAAGAAATGTTCGAATCAAAGGCGAAGTAAGCAAAAAAGTGGGCTGGGGGATGTATTCCCCAACACTTGTTGTTGGTAGAGCTCTCCCTCTGATTTGGTGGGCGCGGCCTCTCCCCCAGAGCCTTCGGGGGAAGTGTAGCATACACGGTGGGGGACCCCTCCCTTCGAGGGAAGCTATAGCATATGGCCCTAGATCCCGTTTATACTGACCGCCGTCCGCGCGGCGCGTGTCGCGCGCAGCGCTCCTGGCACATTGCCAAGTCTTGTAATTGCGCTTTCGAATACAATTAAATCGCAAACTCCTGATGGGGATAACAACTGAGGTGTTGCTCATGCTGCAAAGTCCGAATCGAAGATGATGACGAGGGCTAGAACTCAAGAGCAATGTGCTGCTTCTGCAACATCCCTCAAAAGCTGCGCATCCCCACCAAACATGAAAATAAAAACAGCCTAAGCGCCCCACTCGTTAATTCAACGTCTTTTTATGGATTTGAAGCCGTAATCGCGCCAAATTGTAAAAATTTACACGGGTTTTCAATTAATCCTCATTTGCTTGAAATTTTTTTAAATACTATTTACATCTACATTATTTGCTTTCCAATTCTAGCCTTTGTCACCTTCATCATCTTCGATTCGGACTTTGCAGCATGAGCAACACCTCAAGTGTTATCCGCGTCAGCAGTTTGCATTTTAATTCTGTTCTAAAGCGCAATTACAATACTTGGCAGAGTGCCAGGAGCGCGACGCGCGCCGCGCGACGACGCTCAGTATGAACGGGGAAAGGAGGAATCAGCCTATTTCACGGTCCTGAATCCCCATCTCCGCGCATGATCGGACACGCAGCTGGGGAAACAGCTACGCCTCGACAGCTGGGGTTCGTTATCCCCGGCCATGCCGAGAGCAGCTGAGCATACATACATTGTGACTTTAAGAAAGACCTGAAGTCGAGAGTTTACGCATATTCCTTCTTAAAAATTATAACCTCCGTCAAGACAAGGTTGCAACAAACAAAACGGGGATGAAAACAGCTCCCCAAAGCGCGATTCACTTCGCGAGAACTGGATCGCGCGATTGGGATGGGTGAAATTAAACAGAGCCGCGTTCATGTTTGTTCATGTCTAATGTTTCTGTTCTTTCTTTTGTTTTCCTTCTTCCTTCCCTTTCTGTGCATAACGCCTTGAGTTTTTTAGGGCACTACTGTGCTATTCCGACCCCAAATTCAGGAAAAAATTTTTCGCTGAAACTTCGTCTATAGATGTTATCCGATGTCCTGAATACGAATATGACATTCATTTCTGGCACTGGCGCTATTTGGCGCCAACAGGCGCTAACACTCCCTCCAAATTTGATGAAAACTTGTATAGGGGGTTAACTGACACCCTGATCACGAATATGGCATTTATTTTCGACGCGTGCGCCCATACCTTTCTTTCGGAAATCGATAAGAATTTGCGTAACAGGGTTGTTTATGCCCTGATCACGAGTATGACATTTATTTCTCCATACCAGCGCCATTTAGCGTTCTGCTGAGGCTGAACCTGGGAAAAGAGTGATTCCCTTCAGGCCAGGCTCAGTCCTAGCAAAGCCACTTACAAGGCTTATTTCTATCGTTACGTACATTCAACTACACTCTAGTTCGCTGCGGACGGTTGGGCATGTCAGGCGGTATAGTGTGCCACCCCGTCAAAGCTGTTCTCTGCCTTCTTGCTGAAACGCGCATGTGACAAAAAGTGGTAGAGAACGAGTAATAAGAACGATGTGATACAGTCATACCATTTGCTGGTGGATAACGGGTTTGGCACCGTGCCGGACTCATCCCGCCTGACACGCCCAACCGTCGCAGCGAAGTACACTATATTTGCAACTGGAGAATAATTACATGAATACAATGAGAATAATTATCTTCAACTTTGGCCCTATTCAACTATTACTACCTCAGAAAGCCAAAGGAATTTTTTTGGTGAAACTCTGCCCATGAGGGTAATTCGATGTCTTGATAACGAGTACGACAAACTTTTTTGATGCTGGCGCCACTGGGCGCCCGTTTGGCGCAACCACTTTTCTCCCAAAAACCGATGAGAAAAGCCGGTCAAAAATGTCTTAGGAAGACCGGGATAGTGACAGTTAAGTACTGCCTTAACTTTCCCCAGACAGGAATTTCTTCTACATGTTCTTAGTCATCCTACGCCGCGACGAGAGAAAGCGTAAATGGAATGTGCACGAAATTCCCGTCCATCCTTGATTAGGGCATTATTTGCAAGTATTCAATGCTGTGCCTCGAGTGTGTCTCGTAGTGGTACTGGCGTAAAGTACGGGGTTATACGTAGGTCCGCTGCGGAATTACAATCAATTGGGCGCAGCTTTGGGTTACGGTACTGTGGCGGTAATACTGAAGTTAGCTTCTTGTTTTGGCGCCGGCGCCTGTGGCGCGGCAGTTTCGAGCGAAGTGGATGTGATATTCGTGTTCAAGAGGTCGAAGTGCCCCTGGAAGCAATTTTTCAGCCAAATATGCCCTTGTAAAAAAAGTCGGTAAGAAACCGGTTTCATTTCGGCAGACCGGGCTAATAGTCCGATAGTGCCCATTTTTCTTTTTATGAATGTATTTGTATAATCGGGTCCCAATGGCACTCATCAAAAATAGTCCGCGCTTGGGTCAGTATTTCTCATGACATTGCAGTGGAGTCTTTAGGCATTACTGAGGCATTCTGTGGAAGCATTTCCCAAATGAAAATGTCACGAGACTTCCCCTAAAACTAATTAAATTGGTAGAACAAAACAGTTGTGCATGTTTTCTCCTGCACAGGTCACGCATTCATTCCGTGATTATTATCCACTTCCTTATATATGGTTCTGATGGCAGTATAGCCTCCTTGTCGTGTGTTTACCACTGTCTTCCGTTTGCTTCCTTTGGTATCGTGCGATACGAGGAATGATGACAAGCATAATTTTTTCGAACAAAATATAATGCGAGTGCGAGATCCATGGTCAGCCCTATCCACAGCTTCAAGAATCAAGTTGCAGGGGAAACCTGAACGACTCTCGGCATTCTGCTTCTCATTCCGATGCAGTCGAGACGCCTTGAAATTGAACAGATCTTTATTTGATCGAGAATTGTTCGCTCGCCTACTGAAGTTACCGTTCTGTTTAAGTTTCCCCCAATCCAATCGCGCGATCGCGAAGTCTGAACGCGCTCTCGAAGAAATAAAGTACTTACTTGACATCGTCGTCCTCTGGGAAACAACAGATCTTATTCGAATGAAACTGTGCTATTCGTTTGTCATAAGAGATAACATCATGAATGAAATGACTATCAACAAATACGATCGATATACCACTCTAAATGAAAAGTGTTTCAAACAGATGAGAAACTGATGGAAAATCCGTAGTTTTCACATGAAACCGGGGTAACAGTAAGTGAATGAGGAAAACCCACATGCAGTGAAATATTCACACCAATAGAGCCTTTATGCCCAGTGAGTCCGCCCATGGTGTTGCGGCTGAATCGAAACTGTATCTTTCTAACCTAAAAACAACGCGGCTGAACAATTGAGCACAGTATCAACAGAATGATGAAATTAAAATATGAAGCTAAATTTGGAAAATAACCGAAGTGAACACGATAAATGTAGGTTATCCACTATTCAAGTGATAAACATAAGAAGATCATTTTATGAAATCTGTTTACAAGGATAGACCGTCCCCTAATAAAAAAATATGACATTCATTTTGGCTTCGGCGCTATTTGACACCAGTATGCGTCTGACTGATGCTGATTTGTGCATCAGTGCATGGTGTGGTAGAAAAAAGGCTTGCGATTGGGGGAGGAGAGGGGCTCAAGGTCCCGAAAACGACATTGGCTTTCACCGTCAGTGTCTGTTAAATGTCCCATTGGACCCTCGAAACCCTCTTATGTCAGAGACTTCAGGAAAAGTAGTGACGCCGTGGTAGCCCCAACAACTGCCGGGAGAGAAAAGGCTATCCTACTCTATATAATCCGCTAAGTATGTCTGTCCGTGTGTGTGTGGGTGTGTGTATGTTTGTGTGTGCGTCTGTCTGTGTGTCACGAAATTCATAGCGCCTGTCCCAGTAACAGTGAGACAATGATTTCGAGAAGTGATGTACGGGGTGTGACGGGAACACCATTGGTAAGTGACAGGAAGTACTATCAATTGATAAGATTCGATAAGGGGCTGTAGAAGGAGAAGGTCGCCATATTCATAACGCGTTGACAGCATTAGCCTGCTCTCGATTTCAAGATATGATATAGGGAATAGGCCAAGAACTTCTTTAGTGGGTCACAAAAACTGTAAGCTCTGAAAGATTCGATAAGGGGCGTTAGNAAGGAAAAGGTTACCATATTCACAGCGCAGGTCACAGCATCAGCCAGCTCTTGATTCCGAGATATGATGTAGGGTGAGGGAAAGGAACATTATTGGTCGGTAATTAGAACTGTAAGCTGCTGATAAGATTCGATAATGGACGTTAGAATAGTGAGGTCATCGTATTCATAGCGCAGGTCACAGCATCAGCGAGGCGTGCGTTTCAGCAAGTGATATAGGGAGTGAGTTGGGGACATCAACCGTGGGTGACTGCACTCCTCATCATTGCGGACCGGTGGGGCGTGTCAGCCAGAGGGAGTGCGCACACTGTTGAAGCCGTTTTCAGCCTTCTTTGTTGCAGCGCGTATGCGACAAAAAGTGGTAGAAAACGAGCAACACGAAGGATATAGTACAGTAATGCACTTGCCCGCCTCAAAAAGTGGTGCAGAACGACTTTGCCAAACCGCACCAAACGCAGCCGCACTGCCACGCCCCACCGGTCCGCAATGATGAGGACTGTAGAAGCTATAACTACTGATAGGGGCTGATAATGGAGGTTGCAATCGTCGTCGCTGTTCAAGGCGGTTCACGCTCCCAAATCATAGAGATTTAGTGATGAGGACATTGATGATGGGTGACAGGTAATCTTATCAATCGGCAAAAATGGATAAGATACCATCTGCGCTACATCTGTATCACCTCTCATGGCTTTAATTCCGAGTACGCCTGAAAGGAAAGTCAGGGGAATTTTGAAAAATTTTTTTCCTTCGAACTTTCAGTTAGTGATGAGAATGAATAATAAGGGAGTAAAGTACCTAAAATTATTTATACTTCAGCGAGCGCTATATAAATCAACTGCACTTTGTATCTATATCTATAGGTCTATGTGTTGTAGTTATGGCGCGGACCGCAAGTATAAGCGTTTGCTGAGGAGTGCAGGATCCGCAGAGTTGCTTTATCTTTTATGATTGGACCAATACAGCGCTGTATGAGCAGCCCAGTGATTGAAAGGGTTCCGTTCCCCATTAGGCAGCGTTCATACTTGTAGCGCTACAGCGTGGCGCTACAGCGTCGCGCTACAGCGTCGCGCTACAGCGTGGCGCTACAGCGTGGCGCTACAGCGTGGCGCTACAGCGTAGGCGCTACAGCGCCGCTTCGCAACGTACTGCAATTTCCAACGTTAGGATGATTAGAGTTGCTTACAGAGAAAAGTGGGAAGCTAATAAATACGAAACAAAGACAAGAGGGTTGAATACAGAAAGAATGAATGCAGAATCCAATGCCGCTTATGGATTATGGAGCGAAATCTGCTTTTCAAATTTGCACCCAATCTCGGCCTGGATCACAGGAAAAAGATTCATGCCGGTTTTCGAGGCATTCACAGCCAACAAAGCTTTGACATTTTCTTGTACTTTTTTGGCCTAGGAGCGTAAAAATGGTCTTATCTCCCACAACAGGCACGCGAACACTGTCTGGTCACCAATGCGTTAACACAAGGCAAACATAAGTTCTTTCTATGGTTTCTTTCTCTGCTCGGTAAAAAAAACATGCTTAGCAGTGTTTTTTAGGTGCCGGAGTACTCTTTGGTGTTATTTTGCAGAAAGCCTTCTAATTTAGACGAGAAGCGAACGGACGTAGACGGGACGCTGTAGCGCGATGCTGTAGGAGCGACGCTGCAGACGAGACACTGTTAGCGCGCGACGCTGTAGGCGAGTCTGATAGCTCGACGTGCAGGCGACGCTTGTTAGCGCTGCGGAGATATGAAAGATGCGTCATGGCAGATGCGCTGGCGAGCGGGCGCTGGCGAAGCCAGAGTAAGAGAAGGAGCGGAGAGCTCTGCGTCAGCGGGCGATCAGAATGGATAAACAATACTAATATGTTTATGCGAATAGTATCCGTGTATATGACCCTCCAGGTTCACTGACAGTGTCACTAAATCGCTATGCTATCATGTGTGCTGACTGATCTTAAGTAATTTAGTACTATATTCGTTGAATAATACTCTTGAACCAACAGACAGGGACGTTATATATTTTAATGAACGCCGATGAAAAGTCTAAGTCAGTTGAACCTGCATTTTTATCGTTAAAGCTTGAGAACAACTTCATAGTGAGTAAGTTTGGTGAAGACCTCCTCGACAAAATAGCTCATTGGCGCACTATTGGTGACCGAATAGATAAAAAGGATGTCAAAGGG
>MU912577.1:0-17639 GCA_036418165.1 Cooperia oncophora
TCGCTACACAACTTTCAAAAATTCGTAATTCGGTTCCAGAAGATCCCGGAGAGCGGAAATTGTGGGAAACGATAGGCAAACAGTTGGCGGACGGAATGAATGAAGCACACCACGATGGGGGCGTTCGCCGAAGTGAACGGTGCCGGGGACAAAAACCCTCAAAACACATCCGAAAAACTCCAGGAAATGGGGAGTAAGTGAAACTGAGCAATGGTTGGGCAGATGAAGTTAGTTAGGGATAACCGTAGGGAGTATAGTTGGTGCCGTTTATTCTGCGCTTCCTCATCAGTGACGGGATTGCGGTATAGAAAATTTTGATGACTGTCTTCTAGGGGGGGTATATACAAGCAGTGAAACGGTAAAGTGCGGTAATTCTCAAAACAATTTTTTTTCGACCATTCGGCCGATCCGACTGGCCCTCCCTCTCATGGAAAACTTCTCACCGGGACCCACTTCACACCCGGAAGGAGGATCGGCCGGCGAAGCCGGCCGATCCGACTGGTTGGCGATAAATGGCACCACAGCCAGAAGTTGTTGCTATCTGCGTGATCAGATGAGTGACCAGCCTATAAAGATCAACGTCCAGCAGCCACCCTAATTATTATGTGGCATGTGAGAGTGGTGTGCGAAAATCGAAATGTTTTAGTAACACCGACCCGAGGTGAAGCTATTCATCAGGTCATCCCATTCAAAAATGTGGAAGGCTCAAGTCTTATAAAAGGAAGAAGAAAACAGATAAAAAGTAATATTGGCTTCAAGTCAACTAGGTCCCTCCTTCATCAATGACCAGCTTCCAATGCCCGGAAAGCGTTTGGAGCCCTGGTACTTCGTTTCTTCAACAAGTGCGAGTAATTGCTATTGTTGCTGATTCCGCTGTATGATAAACTCTGCTGATTGTAGCGCTTGTCGTCGGAAAGCACCTTCGACTGACCAGAGCAATTGGAATCGCACGGCTTTATGTTGGGCGAATGGGGCGATTGAACCCAGGTCTCAGTATTGTTTGTGTCCAGCACTGCCCTACAATACAGTTACTCGGGGTCTGGCACTATGACGAGCAACGGTGGCCTTCTTGTAGTTGTGTGGTACCATCCATTTGTCGATCTGATTGTGGAAGAGCAAGCACCGTACACCGATATCGACGATTTTGTTCTCTGTATAGAGCCACTCGGAGGTCCACAGTGCAGATAATCGTTCGCTATGATGATCATCCAATTGGGCCCACATAAGCCCGCATGGCAGAATTCGGGAGGCTTCCCATCTCTATTCATTCGAAACGTACCCCTGTGAGTTTCGGCATGGAGTTCAAGACCACTTATATTTCATCTCGGGCCGGGGTGCACTTTCAGCCGTGAATGACGTCTCATGCGGAGAATATTACTGCTATACGCTTGGAATCGGTACAGCATTCGTGCTTCTACAAGAAAGTTAGGAAGGTACTCACACGCACATCTTCTTGTCCATCCTCAATTTATCGGACATAACTCGGGCAGCAGTTGCAGCTGGGATGTCAGTCTCGCGGGGAAGCTCGACAAAGGTCCAGGCTCTGTGATCAGACATTCAGCGCTTGACTTCATCCACCCTTTTTTCTTGTGCAGGATGAACATTATGGGACCATCCACGACAACAAATTTTTTCCTTTCTTCCTTCTTCGGGCTCCTGAACCAAATCTTCCACCTTGTATTTCGAGAACACCATTACACACAACTACTGGTCCGGCACAAGGTCAAATTTGAGAGTGCATCCTCCTATTATGACGCCTGGTTCGAAAATGCGGCGCTGGTTTTGACCACTCGGATTTCTTTTCAAATCCTCTAAATTTTCTTCTGCGATTAGGCTGAACAAAGTTCACATATAGGTAGCTGAAGGTATTTGCTTTCAAAAATTGTGGAAGCCTACAGCCATAATCGCTTCGCCTATTCCCCTATATGTCTCCACATTTTTGAATGGAATGACCTAATAGAATGTGCCGGTAATTGGCAAAAATCCATGTTATACTCACGCACGGACATACGTATGTACATACAGGGGGGGGGGGCAAAAAAAAAGTCATTTTGCCTCCATGACTTTCAAGGCGCTATAAGTTACACTTTATTAAATTTTTATCGGACATTTTTACTACCATATTAAAGAGCACATTAAATACTATAATGATACTCCGCCACAGCCTTCTGGAGGAGCGCCATCGAGAGATTCGGCCGCGCGAAAGTGAGTGGGTACCGGAGTTGAGCGAGATCGTTGATTTCTCCGCCACTGTAGACCACCCGCCCTCGCTTGAGCTCCCTACCCGTAGACTCCGGTAACGCTTCGAGTGGTTTTAGGTCAGCGGGCCTATCCATTTCAATTATTACATCTTGATCAGCGATGACAAACCACCCCTTCCATTCGAGTTCACTAGCCTTTACGTAGGCGCGGAGTTTGCCAAGACTTACCCCTTTATTCCACTGTTTTGGTCGCACTTCAAACCCTTGTAGCAGCACAACGTCTCCAAGAAGAGGCTCGCGGCAACCACATGTAGGGAGGATATCCTTCTCGAGTTACTTGACTGACTTAACCGCCAGCGCTCACCTTCAGTCGGGGTCTACAAAGAAAATATCGGTCTTTCCCATTCCAGGTACGGCCGGTCCACACCATCAACCCACGCCTTGGTGAATGGGGTGAAGATGATGTCCTGGACCGTAGCGACGTTGCCGGAGCTGCTCGATGTTGAGGTCTTGCAGATCAAGAGTACTGGTCTCCAGGTAGCTATCCATGGGTGATTGTTCCGCAGCTGTTTGGAGGCCACGTGAATTCCAAAGGCGTTCTCCACTCAGGCCGCGACTGGAGATGACTTCATATTTTGGTGTACATGAAGGTGAATGGCGGCAGCCGGCTCCTGCTTATAAGAGGAGGTATCTTCCGCCCTGGTACTCATATCCACTTCCTCTGTCTGGGCTGCGAAAACTTCGCTCATATGTGACTCGGCCGGAATGACTTTTTTTGGCCCCCCCCCTGTATATGGAAGCGAGAACAGCGAAACATGAAAAATGCAGAAACGCGCAGCCCTATGGGAGTGTAACTAGTCCATCCGGCTGTACGATAGAGAACCGTGTTATCCACTAGACCATCCGATCGCTGCTGCTGCGTGCTGCTCCGATCGTCGAAGAAACAGTTTCAAGGAACCGCTCACTAGCCACTTGACCCGATTTGGAGCCTCATTTGTGACGATTTTCCACCTCGATTTCGAGTAGTCCCTTTGTAAGGACCCTCCACTCAGCAAGTTGATCGGTTGCAAGTGATATACAGTGCATAGGAGGCTCAAAATGGAGCAAATTTCATGGATTTTTTCACAACTTTTTGCCTTTTGTGGAGGCGCGCAACGGAAATGAAGCTCACTTTTCAGGTCTTTTCAGTTTTTTTAGGTCTTGACATCAACCCCTACCAAATAACGGTTTTTCAAAGAGCGCACCACGCCCTGAGCGACCTCCCTTTGTGAGCGCGGTTAGCCACAGTTGTGCGGCTTCCAGATCAGGATAAAACTTCTTCCAAACATTGTATCCTAACAGATTGGCGGTGGAGCGGGGTAAGTCGCAGTCACGAACCTGACGGGCTCGACCCATGGAGTATGAGTTCTGATAGCTATTGAGAAGGTTGCGCAAAGGAGATAAAGCTATAGGCAAAGATTCACTCATTTCATTGGTTCCAGTGAGAGATTTATGGCGACACAGTGAATATGCGATGACTCCTAAACCGGACTTCAGTCTTCAGCGTGGAACGGCTGAACCTCATCCGGCAACTAGCACACTGAAGAGGAGCACGGTAAACAGAATGATTAGTGGCATGAATAGACGGACAGTAGGGAAACGGTTTGAAAACTTGCAGACCTGTGTTAGGTTAATGTATCCGTTCCTTGAGCCGATTTTGACTTCTTTTGCATTTCCAGGTCCTTGCTATACCAGCATTTGCGACAGTCGAAGATGACGACTCTGACAGGAAGTTCACTTATACCCCATCAACGATAGAAAAAGTCATAAATATCGCACTATGCAGGTGATCTATTTTCACGATTCCGTCTACGAGCTGGATTTTCGATTCAGTGCAAAAAAGGGGAGGGATGTTAAAACGCTCCTTTTCCTCGATTTCACACTTCCTTTTGGTCACTTGAAAGTCCTTGCAAGCTAAGGACATTGTTATAGTGCAAGATATTTTTACCAGACTGTGTTACACTCAATGACACAACGCTAACTTTAATGCTAAATTTTGTTATCACAAGAATGCTGAGTTGTGGGCAAAAGTCGTGCCCCAGGCGGGAGTCGAACCCGCACCTCACGCTTTCCGGGCGAGTGCGCTATCCGTTACGCCACCAGGGCCGCTTTTACCCTCTCAGCTTAACGGCTTATGCCGTAGCCTTACAGCACTCACACGTTTAACTTGGTGAGCCGGTCAGCCGTAATCGTTAGATATCGGCATGGAACTGTACATGGATAGCGCACTCGCCCGGAAAGCGTGAGGTGCGGGTTCGACTCCCGCCTGGGGCACGACTTTTGCCCACAACTCAGCATTCTTGTGATAACTTTCAGAACGCGAACTGCGGCGTAAAACAGTAGTTATCATGATAAAAAGACAGCTAAGCTGAATTTTGTGTTGAGAAACAAAAGCCGATAGTCACATATGAGCGATCCCAGTATAAACGTAGCCTTAAAGACAGCCCCGCGCTCGAAGTAGTACATGGTCGTCCTTCCTTGTGCAGGTAGTTCAGCCCCCAAGCTAGATGCTGTCCCACTCTCGCGACTCCACAGTGAGCGAGAAGCGAGCTACAGCCGCTCAAAGTTCTAGTTCTAACGCCCGCTCAGTTGGACCGCCTCACTTGGGACGGCGAGGACGGCGAGCAATACTCGGGATTGCAAGTCATTTTTGCAGACCGCGATGGTGCCCTTAGATAACTCTGCTCTCCTTTATCACATTTCATTCATTGAGAGCACATACAGTCAAATGCAACCATCTCGTAAGGTAAAACGCATAGAAATCACGAGTGATGCAATTTTTGTGGTGCAAAAGCTCGACTAGCAACATGCACTAAAAGCCGCTCGCTACCGTAACCCAAATTCGGACGCCGTGTCTTTGAAAGTTTTTTTTTGTATGTACGGTGTAACTGTAAGGGAGCAATTTCGTTTGTGGTGTTCTTGAGGGCTCTTGTTGCTTTTTTCCCTCATTGAGGAATTACTTATCAGCTACTGTTTCATAATTGATCAGCAATTATCCTTGCCACTTTTATCGCGGGAGCTGTCTTTAAAGGAACTCCCCGCGATGGCACACCAGTGTTCAAAAAGAGAAGTGCATTGTGCTAGTCGACTTACAAGCACAGAAGAAAGTACGGAAAGTAGCTCTCAATATGGCCATCTTTCTTGCATGGCCATGGTCACCGGACGAGCGTAAGATCATCATGATCAACTGTGATTGGCAAAAGGCGACAATATACTGACAAAAGAGGAGAGAGACCAGAAATTGGCGGGCGAGAGAGCACAACAGCAGTATCACGATGACACGGTCAATGTAGGCCGGCATGGGCCTCCTTGGGCCTGAAACCTGTGCTTTCTGCATTTTTCCTGTAACTTTTCAAGTTTGAGTGTGGGGCAACCTCTTTAATCGTGTAGCGGATCGCATTGTACAGTTGAGAGGTTCTAGCCTTACTTAATTTATCGCGGATCGTGCCTTTAAGGCGCAACTGGCGTCTTTTGTAGCAGATTACCTTTGAGACTTCCTGTGAGCGTCCTGTTGCATGGGAAACTAGACACCTCTCAGAATAGCCATCAAAAAATGCTGAGTTGTGGGCGAAAGTCGGACCCCAGGCAGGACTCGAACGTACGCGCTTTCTGGGCGAGATCTTCACCCGTTTCGTCACCTCAGCCGCTTTCACCCTCTCATGTCAGCTTGGCGGCTATTATGCGACAGCCTTACACCGCTCACGCATATTTTAGCATAGTGAGCTGGTCAGCCGTTATCGTTCGATATCGGCAATGAACCGCGAAGTCCTAGAGCTTTTCAAGTTCTTTAAGAGGTCTTATGTTGATAACTGGTGTTTTATGCTGTTGTATCATATCAGAACTGTCATATCAGAACAACAATCCAGGCCAGAATTGCTGGGATACAGAAACCTCGACGTTTCTGTTACTCGGTTTTGACCTCACTTAATGCTTCTTTCTTTGCTTCCTGAATACTAGATACCCATTCTTTCCAGAGGTGATCTTGCGAACCAAGTTCTAGAGGTCAAACCAGTAACAATTTTTGGATTGGTGAGTGATGTCATTCAAACATTTTTATTTGGTAACTTGACCAGCGTGCAGTCCAAGTGAATAGGTGCGCTTCATTTCTGCGTTGTTTGCCACCACCCGCAACCGTCCGGTCATTAAAGACACTTCCGCGATTAAGCGATCAGCGAAATGACTCCGTGCATTTGACATCGTTGTTCCGCACTCGCAGAGAATATACCACTTTCGTCACTTGAAATGGCGAGATAACTAAGCGCGAGTTTTGCAACCGGTGCAACCGCGTACTGTAACTCTGCAAGACAACGGCTTACAAGCGGAATTGCGTGTGTACATAGCGTTGCCTGGAGCGTCGTGAAGGCGATTTCCTATGCTCTTGCCGAGCATTGCTTGCACCTAGAATCTCGCTAATTGGGCTTGTCTTCATGATGAACTCCAAGCCGCGGCCCCACTGCTAGTGGGATCTGTGCTCAGGGTGTTCCCAAAACATGTTTCGCTTCTTTTTCTACTGATGGGTTTTTGATGCGCCATTGCAACGTACGCAACTCTGATAGTCTAGACCAGGCCCTCCAGGTATTCTTCTTCTTCTTCTTCCTCAGCGTTTGTCCCGCTCGATGGCGGGGTCCGCTTTTTTGATATAACTACGCCACTTTTCCCGATTGAATGCCTGATCGGGGTGAATGCCGGCTATTTTCAAGTCGGTATGCAGCGTGTCGAGCCAGCGCTGTTTGGGACGCCCCTTTGGCCGCTTTCCTGGTACCTCGAGTTCGAGAGCAGTTTTACGGACGGTGTCAGCCTTCGCGCGAAGTACGTGCCCGTACCATCGAAGGCGCGTTTCACGCAATTTCTCTGCTATGGGGGCTACACCATACTTCTTGCGCACGACATCGTTACAAATGCGGTCCGATCGCGTGACGCCCGCCGTCCAGCGCAACATCTTCATCTCCATCACACCAAGGCGAGCCTCAACTTCTTTGGTCGCGGGCACTCGGCACCATATAACGCGACAGGTCGGACGACAGTACGATAGATCTTTGACTTGAACCGCTCTGGCATTTTCTTGTCGCAAAGGATCCCAGACATGGATCGCCACTTAGACCATGCCGCACTCACTCGTGCGCTCACTTCCGAGTTCAGACTGCCGTCGGACGCAAGTGCTGATCCGAGATACTTGAATGTTTCCGTGCGCTTGAGCACCGTGTCATCGATCTTAATGGAGCCCGGCTCATTTGGGTCGGTTGTCAGGTACTCGGTTTTGTTGACGTTCAACCTGAGTCCAAACTTCGAGTCGCTCTTATCTTCACAAGCAAGCATCACATCATCAGCGTAAAGCAGGGTCCAAGGCACTTCCTTCTGAAGATCTCGTGAGATGGCATCCATGACGGCAACGAAAAGAAGTGGGGAGAGCGCAGAGCCTTGATGTACCCCGACGGTGATGGGGAACTCCATTGAGACACCCGCTGGTGAGCGAACTTGGCTCCCTGGGCATGAGTAAAGGATGCGCACCCACTCAATTAGCTCTTCGGGCACGCCGTGCCGCCTCAAAGCGTACCATATAACATCACGTGGCACACGATCGAATGCCTTCTCCAGGTCTAAGAAAGCTACATGCACGGGCTTTCGCTTCTCACGGTGTTTCTCCAGCAATAGGCGAGCGGCATGTATGGCGTCGACGGTGCTACAACCCGCCACGAAGCCACACTGATTGGTGGAAAGCTGGACGATATCACGAACACGGGCGTCAACAATTCGCTCGAAGATTTTCATAGTGTGCGAGAGAAGGCGAATTGGACGGTAGTTCGAGCAATCTGCCGGGTTGCCCTTCTTCTTCCAAATCGGGATCGTCACGCTCTGCTGCCAGTCCTTGGGCACCTTCTTCTCTTCGACGATCTGGTTGAAGAGTTTCGTCAACCAACCCGCAGAAAACCAGCGTTGTGACTTCCACAAATCAGCTGCGATGTCGTCGGGGCCTGTTGCTTTGCCGGCCTTCATCTTCCTCAGAGCAGCTTCTGTTTCCTGTACGGTGATCTTCTGAACGGGGCCATATGTTGGTGCGGTACAGGGTATAGCGGGATGGGCGAATTCCACCGTTGAGATGCCCTCGAAGTATTCACGCCATCGTTGCAATACCCTTTTTCGGTCCATCAGAAGGTGGCCATTCTCATCACTTATGCCAAAAAACTTCTCAATGTCTTCGGTTTGGCGATGACGAGATTTGGCAAGTCCGTACAGGTACCGCTCACCGTCGCGCGTCTCCAGCTTCTTGCTGATATCATCGAAGTGAGCGGCCTTCACAGCAGCCACGGCCGTCTTTGCCGCCTTCCTCGCTTCCCGATACTGCCGCCAGTTGTCAGCCGACTTGTGCTCGAGAAACGCGTGATAGAGTCTTTTCTTTTCTCGAACCTTCGCTTTGACGTCGTCCGTCCAGAGCCATGCCTCTTTGTCAATCCTCCGCCGTCCAGGCTTCGTTGTGCCGAGTTCGGAGCGGGCGGCCTGGATTATAGAATTAATAGCTTCGTCCCAGGTCTCCTGAACAGTTGTGACTTCAGGTAGTCGAGAGAATCACAGCTGCCTCCCGCTCTTTTAGTCGCCACCATTTTATTCTTTCAGGACCGCATCGTTCTGCCTGCCTCGGTCTGGGAGCTACAAGTCTGAGCGTGCAGATCAGTGGGCGGTGCTGCGTGGCAACCGTTTCATACGGTACCTTAGCGTCTGTCACGAGTCCTTGGTCGCCATGTCTGATGAGCACAAAGTCTATTTGTGTCTTGGTACTCCCGCTGTAGAACGTGATGAGATGGGAGTCACGTTTACGAAACCTTGTGTTCAGAATGACGAGATTATGCGACTCTGCATACTCAAGGACTCGCTCACCATCGGCGTTCCGTGAACCGTAGCCGAATCCGCCATGACAAGCATAGCCGTCTTTTGCAGCGCCCACGTGTCCGTTTAAATCGCCGGCTACAATGATACCGTCTTTTGGTGGCACTTCAGCCGTCTTCTCGTCCAGCAGAGCCCAGAACTCGTCCTTGGACTGCTCAGAGCATCCAGTTTGTGGGGCATATGCAGAGAAGAAGTGGTACAGTCGTTGTTCAATAGCGACAACAATCTTCATTAAACGGTCGTCGAAACGATCTACGCTCACAATCGTATCGCGAAATCGCTGAGACACGATCACGGCCACACCACTTGTAGTTTTCGGCCCGCCACAAAGAACGGCTTTGAAGCCGCGGCCTAACTCTTTCGACTTGCAACCAGCCCATCTCGTCTCTTGCACGGCACAGAGGTCGATCTTTCTACGCTCTAGGGCTTCTGCTAACTCATACGAGCGTCCAGTCAGCGTCCAACGTTCAGCGTCGCAATGCGAGCCTTTAACACATTGCACGTCTTTCGGACTAGCCTGGTTGCCCCCCGATGCCGTCCTTGCAACGAGGACCCTCGCATATTTTTCACACTCGTCGGGCCTTGCGAGTGCGCGTCGGCTCCCGCGGACGCCGTAGCATTATCTCGAAATTCATAAGGCATAGTTAAACATAATGATGTGACATGGGGTGTTCGTAAGCCGGCCCGTCACGAAGGCCTGTCGCCTGCTTTCGAGTTCGTCCGTGTTCTGCTCAGCCCGCAAAAGCGAGCAGGTCCCGGTGGCACCACTTGGAGGAACGGACGTCACCACCAGGCCCTCCAGGTATTGCAACGAAAAAAGCACTTATAGGATTTGAGCAGTGATTTTCTGGAATATCCGAAAAATTGTGTACCGGGATCTTCTTCTTTCCTGTTAATCTCACTGCTGTTTATGCTGTGCTCAAGTATATCAAATCTTCACACATTGCCGTGGAGAGCACGTCCACTCGCTCCAATAGCAGTGCTAGACCACATGTCGAAAAGTGGACACAACAAAAATTGCGATACTTTGGCTGGACAGTTCCTTCCCATCCATCTATTTATTATACCCTGCCTCTTCGGGCTAGTTTTTTTGTGAGCCCTAGGTAATCGTGCGCGGGTAAGTTTGATGGTAAAACACACCTCAAAAAACCTCCAGAAATCATTTCTCGAGCATTGCTCCACCTGCTCGTTGCAAATTTTTTACGAGTACCTTCCTCTAGAGATGAGCGCGGAGGGATCGATATGCTTTCCTCGAGTTCCTTCTGACAAGGGAGGTCGTTCAGGGCGTGGTGAGCTTTTTCAAAATGGTTTTGTGCATATTGTAGGGGCACATACGAGGACCAGAAAACTGAGGTTCATTTTCGCTGCGCGCTTCTACGAATAAAAAAAAAAAAAATAGGTCGATGGTTCGGATCCCACCGAGGACAAAATTTTGCTTTTCTACAATTTTTCATTTTTTGGATCCATGTTTGTCTAAATAATTGGTCCTAACAAAAACATTCACGATAAACTGAACAATCCTACTTTTATGGAGCAAAACTGCTTTTTCGTTCGAATTCGTTAGTATGCACAGACTCAGCTCTTCGGCGCTATGCCGGTGCCAGATGGCACTGGCGCCAAAAATAAATCTAGAATCGTGATCAGGACTATCGATTACCCCTAGGAGCAAGTTTTGAGCAAAAAAATTTTTTGACTTTTTCGGGTTGTAGGTGACCGACCATTTGGTCGGCAGTGTGAGCGGAGTCTCACATCTTCGTAACAGCGATGACGTATCGTTGACGCTACGGACCCCGGACAACCCAATAAGCAAACCCAAGAAGGTCAAAACAATTGTTTTGACCGAAAATTTGTTTTGTAGGGGTAACCAGTGGTCTTGATCACGATATGACACCTGTTCTTGATCTCCATGCAATTTGCCGCCAGGATATCGCTGAACGTCAATTGTATAGTTACATATAGATAACAAATATAGTGGAAAGCAGATGTTACCCCAAATTGGCTATAATTGACACCACACAAGTTACTATATTCGCGATCAGATATACTGTGTAGCCTATGAAGATCAACGTTCAGCAACAATCTTGTTCAATGGTGCGTGAAAATCGAAATAGTTGAATAGCACTGACTCATGAGGTACAGCTACTCAGAATGTGCCCATAAATGGCAAATATCCGAGTTATATTCATGCGCAGACACTAATGGAAGCGAGAACAGCGAAATCTAAAAAATGCAAAAAGCCGCGACGCAAGGGGAGCCGAACCATCAACCCCACTGTCCGATTGCGAAACCTCCACTCTATCCACTAGCCCATACGATCCTGTTAGAAGCCGTTCACCCTTGAGCACGTGACCCAAGTTGGAAGCTCACTTGCGGCGATTTTTCGCTTCGATTCAAATAGCCCCTTTATAAGGACCCCCACTCAGCAACTGGTCAAAGTTGCAAGTGACCTACGCCGTATAGAGGCCCAGAACGAAGCAGATTCCAAAGATTTCTTTTCACTCGTTTTTTACCTTTCCTGGAAGCGCGCAGCGAAAATGAAGCACACTTTTCAGGTCCTTGCATGAGCCCCTACAATATGCAAAAACCGTTTTCGAAAAGCGCACCACGCCCTGAACGACCTCTCTTGTGAGGGCACGTGCGAAACATAAGTCGCTATCTCGCTGCTTTCGACCCTCTCGTATGTTCGATTTTTCAAAATAGTCGGTTCATTTTGGTTTTCAGTGGTGTTCCTTTGACGTTGCCTTTGTACAGAGGTATATCCCAAATTCTGAAGTATAGGGCGCACTTCCCAAGCTGTACGAGGCAATGCGCATGAAATGTCAGTATACATAGCAACAGAACATGTTTCTGCCTCTTTTGCACAGTTTGATGATTTCGTGTTTTCACATACCTCTTACTGAATATGGATTGCTAATAGGGATATAGAAACGAAAAACACACAGAACTAAAGTGAGGAAGAAACATTCGCGGTGTTCGGAGCGAATTTCCCTCCTATGCATGGGTGCGCCATATACTCCAGAAAATAGGGTAAATGGATTTCTCATACAGTGTCAGAAAACCGGACAGGACCGCCCGTTGTCGGTGTGTATTTCACGGTAAACTGCGGCAAAATCAAACAGAGTTTTGTAGTTGGATATTCGACTGCACAACTAGGTAAGTAGAGATTGTGCTAACAACACACCTGGCCCTACAAACATCGCTGCCAAAGGTGGAAGATTCTGGTTCTTAGGGTATCATAAGAAAGGCACACCGAAAGGGTAAAATGTCAATATTACCCCCTCTCGAATGGAGGGTATCGACCATTCTCGCAACAGACCCACCGTTTCGCCGAATTTCCCGAACTTCTACCGGCTTCAGAATAATTGTTCTGAAGACATCTTGCCTCTACCGCAAAATGTGTTTCAAGGGAAACGTAGCCTTGTCATTCCCGTAAAATTTCAGTTTCGATTTGCCACGCCATGGGACCACTTGTGTCTTTTTGTTGGCGTTATATGCTCGATAATAAGTGGGATATCACAGCCTGTAATGGCGCTTGTCAGGTAAGTGTACCAATTTCGCAAGATTCGAGCGGCTGCGAATTGGACGCACTTGCAGGTGTCCACTGTTGACACCGCTTTCATACTTGGCGCACTGGAGTACAGTAGAACATGAAAGTAAGAGTATACGAAAATATGTAGAACCCTGCGAGCATCAACATTGGTCGATCTGACGAGTTTGGAGAATTATAAACCGGGCAGTTTTTATTCTGGGACTATGCTCTTAGAAAAGATGCAGCAGATCGATTTTCAATGGGCCAACTTCAATGTTGCCCTGCTTTTCCAGTCTGCCCAATCGATGCTTACGCTATTCTTTGGTGCGAACTTTCCGATTCCTCTGTTCACATATTTTCGAGAGTCGCAACTCAGCGACTCGGCCTAAGCGGTGGACAGCAGCAATGGCGCACAGTATCAATTGCTCGGGTTGCGCAATCTAAGGCGACTAGTAAGTATGAACGCGTATCCGTTCGAACAATCATGCAGGAGTTATGAGTCAATGTGATGACTCAGCTGCATGTTTTTCAATGTTCAAAGGGCATAACTTTGATTACTGAAGCGAAACTTAGTTTTTCAGTGGCCGTATTACAAATGTGCTGCTTGTTTATCCGCCGAACTCTGAGGAGTTCAGAAACAAGGCCTACGAGAATGTATACATTTTCCTCGGAATCGGCGTCTTTATTCTCATCACAAACTTCATACAGGTTGTGGCCATTTACTCTGTAGACATAAGCTCTACGTCTTGATAGATCATTCAATAATGTGATGTTCCACAATACTCTCATTGCCAACTTTTCAAAGGGTTATTACATCGACCCAGTGAAGCAGTGCATATTTGCGGGTGTGCGGGGCAAGCGCGAGACGATTGAATCAAGAGTGCGCCGCAGGCAGTCCATTTACAAATACAATTTTACATTTGCATATACAATTTTCGTGTCAGATAGATGTGTTCATGTCAACAAATGTCCAATAGTGGGTTTTTTTAATCCCGCTCGTGCAACACCTCATATAAAGATTCAGTAAATTTAGGCCCGGGCGGCTGAAAGATAAGTGGTCTCTGTTGACGGAGCCCAGGACATAGCCCAAGGTACGCCATAGCCCCTATCCCCTCATGAGCGCAGTCCTGTTAGAGTTAGATAATTACCACGGAATCATCTGTCTGCAGTTGGCCTCAACGTTTTTCAGAGCTTTTTCTTTGATGAGCCTGAACATTGGTCCATTTACAATTCGTGCCAAATAGATGTGTTCATGTCAACAAATGTCCGGTTAGGTTTTCTTACGCTTACTCGTACAAAACACCACATAAGGAAATTCAATGCATTTCGGCCCGGGCTGCTGAAAGACAATTGGACTTTGTTGACGGAGCCCAAGACACTGCGCAAGATACGCGATAGACTAACCACTTAGTTCACATTTGTTTGACTGATGCTGGTTTGATCTTGGAACGCCTTTCGTTCGACCATAACAATTCCTCCACGGGGCGAACGCCAGCCCTTCGTTTACAGCTCGTAGGCCTCTTTTCCGTGGCCATTTTCAAGGATGGAGTATTAACACTTTAAAAAAGTAACTTTCAAAATCTTAGCACTGTATTATGAAAAGATGTATTTCTCACGAACGATTAGGGCAGGCACTGGCGCAATAGCAGGAAACCAAAAAAGTAACATACTGTGAGAAAGCACAGAAAAAATTATACAAATTGTAACAGAGGTAAAACTGCCAACTTGGTTCGAAAGCAAGGAAAAAAATATGTGAAAGGAGACGCCCATAATTTCCAGAAAGGCGTCCATACTTACTTTTCCGAAAAGTCAGCGATCTGGTAAAGTCAGGCAGACGGGTGGCTGAAGAAAGGCACGACCTCCAGGATCAATAAAATTTCACCTGTGAGAGCTCTTGTAGACAAAAAGTCTAATGATAATCAACAGGGGCTATGTTAAGAGCATTGGGAAGTTGTGTTGCTGCTTTTCAGCCTGACTCTTCAATTTTATATGCCTTGGTAATGTGAGGTCCCATGTTGCCGTGAAGAAGCTGCATCACAGTCACCTTCTCTATAGCTTCCGCGAGTTTCTGGAGTTTAGGGGCATAAGTGGCATCGCTGGGCGTATGTCCCTGCTGGACCTCTTGCATTATGTAGCAATCCTCACGCATTCCACAAGCAACGAAACACCTTATTGGAGGGCATTAGCGCTTGTGTATACGGGTCTTCACCTCGGGGGCATTTACACAGCAAGTATTGGAATTCTGGGGCCAGGATTTCTGGAAGCTGTTATGAGAACAGATGAAGTAAAGCTGACAGTTGGATACCCGGGTGTAGCGCGTGCCGTCGAAGATTAGGTGAGAGGTACATCGCAACAGCGAATTTCCCAATATCCGGGTGTCTGATTGTGAGGCAAGTAAGTATTGTTAAATGGCATTCTCATCGAGGACTGCGGGTACTAAATTTCAAATACTCAGCTAGAGAGTGGCGGTTCTCCATATTGTCGAGGCGCTGTGTCTGATGTTTCTCTTCAAAGACGGTTTCTTCTCTTGGAGGCAAGCCACACAAAGTCAGTTCCCATCTTACAATTAGTGATAGCCTCTCGATGCACTGCGGGTCTTGCAGAGTGCCGTCATTGATCTGCCTAGACACCATCCTTGGAAGACGATGGCTCGAAGAGGCTTTTGTGAAATTCACTGCTTAACCACAAGAACGCTGAGTTGTGGGCAAAAGTCGGACCACGGGCGGGACTCGAACCCTCACTGCCTAACCTTCTAGCACTATCGCCGTCCTCAGAAGCCTGAGCGTGGTTCAAGACTTCTTCGGGCGACTGAGACTAACAGCCAGTGGGAGTTTAGGCAATCAAGAACATTTCTTACAACGACTTCCATACCAGTCTATTACATTCATTAAGGGTTGTAGTGATTTCTGAATGCGATTCGACTTTGCAATGTATTCTTCCTCAGAGTCCATGATTTTCAGTTTATGTGTTTCCACAGCTGCTGTGTTCGTGTGATGGCCAAAATGCGTCACGAGTATGTTTGGGCGATACTTCGTCAGAATGCAGGCTGGTTCGATAGGAATCACTCAGGAACCTTGACGACAAAGTTGAACGAGTAAGACGTGTTTTTATCACTTACTGTTAGGTGCCTTGGAATACCCAGCGAGATGGTTGGATGGGAACAAGGGTAGAGCATTGGGATCGGAGGAACGGCGGTCGGAGGACCGCTCCCTAAACTTCTTCTCCCAATTTTAGTTTGACCCCTCTCCTTGCATCTTAATCAACATCTTACCAACTTCCTCAGCTTTCTGCCTATTTTCCAAGAATTTTCCAGTCTTTTTCCAAATTGTGCTTTCTCTAAATTGTCGGGTGGGGAGGGCATACCACACAAGAAAACGAGAAGACAGTGTACCGATCATAGTGTCGTGAGCAGGTACTGTACGTGTAGAACAACGTTGATCACAAATACTTCAGTTGAATAACTGACAATGGCATATTATGTTAGGTTGTCCCAAAAGTTCGTGGACACTTTCAAACTTTTTTTCGAATTAAGTTTATTCCAGTGGGAAGCAATTTTGATCAACTATATATATGTCACCTTCATTGGCAACTTGTTGCCAATCACTACGCAATGTGTGGTTGCCCTGCTTCCAGAAGCCTCTTGGTTCTGTGCCCAGAAAGGCAGCTGGGTCATTTTTGAGGTACTATCAAAAATCGTATTTTTCCCCAAAAGATGGCCGCTGTGGGATTAGTTTAGATGGCGATCGGAAAGAGCTAAGTCAGGGCTACACGAAGACTGTGGTGGAATTCCCCAGCTAAGCTTCGGGATCTCGAGCAGTGTCGTTTTCCAAATGTGTGACCCTGAGGTGGTGGAGTAGGCAAACATTGCTCGGTTTTGGGACCAAATGGTAGCGATTTTCAACCCCCTTTGCAGTTGATTACAATAGGGCTCCCTGGTTACCATAGCGTTGGAAGGAAGGAATTCCGTTTCGAGAGCGGAGAAAGGTACCCCACCACATACACAGCCTCACCGCCCTACTGGATTGATAGGATTGCGCGATCGGTTCTGCCCTTTCTGGGGGATCTAGCCGCTGGCGCTCCCAGGAGATCTAGAGGCACCCACTCCATATCCAGTTACAGTGCTGTTCAACCAGCCCGTACAGCGGAAGCGGGAAGAAGTTGTAGACAGTACCCACATGTGCTCCCCTTGGAGTACTGGTCAACTCATGAGAAAAATTTTGACCGAACTTCAGAACTTTTCTAAGGGAGCGAGGCCCTCTCTCATTTGTGCTTTGGGACCAGTCAAGTAAGGACTAGATAGCAAGTTGATTCGTACGAATTGGTTTTAATCAAGGAACACAGTAGGTCCAAATCCAAGGCAGGTGGCCTCCTTGGACGAAGTTTTTCACCCGGATAGAAGTCACTAAAGCGGAAGCAATTGAGCCATTCCAAAGCCGTACTGTGGAAGCTAACATCAAGATCTAAATAAGGGAAATGCCGCTTATGGCTCCAACCACGTTGTGGCTTGGTAGAGATTCATATAGCGAAGTGTGTCGAAAATGATGAATTTCAATTACCGTTTTTCATATGAGAACAGCGACTGCGAGGGACGGTGAAGAAGCTGTGGAACGCTTATATATGATATTGCTAATCAGGAACAATTCTGATCATATCTTCATCCACCGCGGGGCAGGAACACAGTTGTCTCAAATAGAAATATCCCACGAAAAACGTGCGTAACGTCGCGTTTAAGAGGTCACGCTACCCCATCTCAGCGGCATGGAGCGTAGTGTATAAAGCGTAGTCTATAACACCAATAATAATAATGTTATTGTTTGATAACTGCTGTTTAACGCCGCAGTACGCGATCCGAAAGCTCACAAGAATGCTGAGTTATGGGCAAAAGTCGGACCACGGACGGGATTCGAACCCGCATCTTCTGCTTACCGGGCAGTTGCGTTCCCTATTACGCTACCGAGGCCACTTTTGACCACTCAGCTCAATGGCTA
>MU912577.1:18222-44758 GCA_036418165.1 Cooperia oncophora
AATAATAATAATAATAGTAATATTACAATAGTAGTAATAATATACAGTATAATAGTAACATAATAAACAAAAATAATACAATATATGTAAGCATAAGTGTATGGCTCGAGAAGATGGCGTAGCTTGTCTGAGAATTGAACTTTCAGCAACATGGAGAGAATCCGAGAAGGTATCGGTGATAAGCTTGGTCTGCTCTTGCGTGGCTGTGCAATGTTCATCGCTGCAGTGATCATTGCGTTCATTTACGAATGGCGCCTAGCTCTAATGATGCTTGGCGTTGTCCCGAGCACGTGTGTCATCATGTCGTTCATGGCGAGAGTGAGTCTTATGAAGAATCATTGCATCAAATTCTGCCAAATCCCAAAATGAGAAGGGCGCTGCTGCATGTTCAGTTTGATCATGGCGTGAGATGCGTTTCTCATCGGATATCCTCAGTTGAGGGGACCGTCATTATACCTTGTGGTAGTCAAGTACACGATCAGGCCGCCTTTTCAAAACGGTTATAAACCTAAAGCACAGTTCCACGCTTCCAATTAAGTCGGCACCCACGTCCTCTCCATATCTTGGATACATAGTGCATTTATGAGAAATATGACTGAAGTTTTTGATCTTAAAGGCAGTTGGCACGATAAATCGCTATACAGGTGTAGGATTTGTACAACTGGCTTAACAGAATTCCGTGACCTCGGACAGGCGCTGCGTGAAGCCTTTTCCAAGGAGGGTACCTCTATAACGCCCTATTGAGCAACAACTTTACGTCCCAAACGCCTTCCTTGCCCGCCCGCCCACAAACGGACGACCGTTTCTGACGCTCGTATTCATTCATTTGCTGAGCAAATTATGAAGCAAAGGGATTGGTATGAAGCGGCGGTGATGCTGCATGCATATATGGGTACACATATGCAGCCGTATCTTCGGTAGCGGTGATTGGCAAGATGCGTACGGGAAACTCGTCCGAAATCGATTTACAAGTCACTGAGAACGGAGGCTTTTTCTTCGCCGGATTTTGACCGTTTCACTCCGTTCTTTCGCCATTTCCCCACTATACAGCGCCCTACTAGCATTTTAGGCTAAGTAGGAAACCATCGTGCCAACTGCCTTTAAGCAGCTTTTGAAAATTCGGTATTTTGGTTTCTGGAAACGACGGAGACTTGTCTTGAGGGATCTACCTATTCAGAAGATGACGTCAACGACAATGAGCGAGTTGGCAGGCGTGGGAAAGGCTGGATCGATAGCTGAAGAATCGCTGATGGGAGTCCGAACAATCCAAGCCCTCAACGGACAAAATGAAATGGTTGAACGGTAAGCATTGAACTCCTCCATTTTTTTGTCCAGTCAGATGAAGAACTTTTCCTAAAAAGCTAGTAGTCATTAAAAAGCAAGCGCAGCGTGAGCCGAAGGCAAGCGAGTGGCCCCACGAAGAAAGTTATCGGAAGCACAAACAGGCCACAGCATCGTGATGTGTAAAATGGCCGTGTCAATAGGCCTCCCCCGGAAAGGCATCCCCGCAATACCCACCTCCACCTTCCCGGCTTTAATTATTTGCTCTGAGGATAGAGATTAAAGGCAGTTGGGAAGCTAAATCCCTGAAACGAGTAGGATTGATACGCTTGGCAGGACGGAATTCCGCGACCCTGAGCAGGCGCTGCGTAGCGCCTTTCCCAAGGAAGGTACCCTTATAAGGCCCTATCAAGCTACAACATACCGACCCGAACGCCCACCGCGCCGCCCGCCCACAAATGGACGACCGTACCTGATGCTCGTATTGCTTCATTTGCGAAGTAAAATATGAAGCGAAGGGATTGGTGTGAAGCGGCTGCGTGCTGATGGATGTATAAGTGCATACGTGTAGCCGTATCTACTGTAGCGCTTATCGGCAAGATTTTTCCAGGAAAGTCGTCCCAAATCGCTTTCTGAGTCATAAAGAACGAAGGCTTTTCTTCGCAGCTATGGACCGCTCATTCCGTTTTTTTTTCGCCACTTCATAGCGCCGTGCTGGAACTTTAGGCCAAGTACCAAATCATTTTGCCAATTGCCTTTGAATACGGAACGATCTGCAAGAGCTTGCGGCTGTGTATTGATGGGCGAAATACTGAGCCACTCAAAACCCGACTCCCTGTGCCATTGTAAGAATACTCATTTGAGAACTTGAATGTGCCCTCAGAATACATATATCGATCTGGCCTGAGTGTGCGCTGCGCACTACGCTTCTACGCATAGGTGGTGGAAAGGTGTAACTTCTATGTAGTTTGTCTTCGAGCCTCGACAATATTGAAGTACTTTATTCGGCCAACGCGTCCTTCGCCTTCGTCAGAGCCTGAAATGGACAAATGAGGTACAACTTCTAATTTTAGGTGATTTTTGTCTATCTGCTTTGCTTAGGGTGGAAAGGTTGATAAGCGCGAATCTGTTCGAGATGTCTTATTTAGTCATCTACATGTTTACGAGTTCTGCAACACTGCGCCCACTCATCAAATTAGCGATGACACTTTTGTGCTGTTTGGTGCTCACCGACCCTGTGTTTACGGAATCCCCTCCCCAGCAACTAAGTACGACACCCCCCCCCCCTCCCTCCCGAGGATTTTGCAGAGCGATGCTTTCCCCTGAGCGCAAATAGCATAATGAGTGACATTCGTTTCACTGCGAGTTTAGGTTGAAAGATTCTCAAATTCTTCGACGCTGTCATTGCCGACAGATACAGGTTAGTGGAGTAAGCGTTTCCGTTATCAAAGGAACCAGTAATTTAAAGGCACATTCCGCGAAAAAATAAGGCTATGACCTCTCAAATGTGTCGGACGATCCGGAAGGCGATTTTTGAGGCTGCGCTACTTTCAAAATGTGAAAAACGGCTAGAAGCTGACTAATTAGGCCCATGGACACCCCTTAGGCCCATGCCGACCCTCACCGGCTGCTAGCTACTAGCTAGTAGCCACTATGTTATCTTTCTCTATAACATTTCGGACTGCTTTTTCTGCTGCTTTTCTCCGCTAATCAGATACTTAGCACTTTTTTGTGCCTATTTGAGTTCCGTTTCCCGCAATTTGCGGTCGCGAACTGTGCCTTTAAAGGCAGCGCCCGCGTTCAATTTGATGAGTTATGGGGCTCAGACAGTGACAACAAGGTAGCAAGTAGTTCATTAGTGAAGAAAAATGCAAAAAATCATCGGATATGCCCTATATAGGACCCCACGCCGAGCTGAGGTTGTACGTGCTTAAGGCGAAGAGAAGGCGCGGCCGCACGAGTTCTCACTTGTTGGTATCAGCTGTTTTCCCTTATCACCTCACTCTCACCATTCGAAGTTGAGAGAGCTAGTGGTGGAACAACCGCACCAACCGGCAACCATTAGAAATGAAGTTGGGCGTAGTGGTCGCCAGGTGGGCGGTGGCCGACTCTTCACGAGCGGGCGCCGCTATTCTCTCGCATTTTTGAGTTGCGAAACTAGTACGTCCACCATCCCAGTGAGCTACGATATCCAAAGAGGGCGTGGAGACAACAATTGAACGCGGGCGCTGCCTTTAAGAGGCTGTTAATTGTCTAACTTAGCCACAGCATAGCTCCGACATCGCTCGACACGCGCCGTCGATAAGTTTTCTTCTCTCCCGATACGCACTCCGCCGTATCAGGGATAAGTGCACCACCGGGGAAAGATGTGAATTTTCATCAAGAATAACAAAAAATCCAGTTCTGAAATAGGTTCCGAGTTCCCAGGTGGACGAATAAAGTTCTTATCTCTTTTGTGCTGTCCAGCTGTTGTCGGGTACGCTTCTTTCCAACGCTTTCCAACGGTCCCTGTAAATAGAATCGGCTGCGGACAGGCCAGCAGCAGTCATGTCCATATTCAGGTTGTCTTTCCACCGCATTCTGGGTCGGCCTTTTGGACGTTTACCGGCAAAGACGATCTTATCAGCGGACTTCGATACAGCATCAGGAGGTCTTCGTTGAACGTGACCATACCAGCGGAGACGAGCTGCGGCAAGGGAGTTGGCAATCGGCTGGACCTTCATCTTGTCTCCGACTGTCTCGTTGCGGACTTGCGTGCGTTCGTAACATTCTCATCTCCATAACACAGCAGCCTCTTGTTTCCTTGGCCGTCATCTGTTTATTCTCGGCTCCATAGATGGCGACTTCACGTCCAGAGTGTAGATTCTTTGACTTCAGGCATACCAGTGTTCTCTTATCACAGAGAACGCCAGTAACAGATCTCCATTTGCTCCATGCAGCGTTGATTCTTGCAGTGGTGTCGGCCTTGGCATCTCCGTCCGCGGCAAGCGTAGATCCGAGATACGGAAACGTCGTTGCTCTGGAGAGGGTGTTCCATCGACTACGATTGACGATGTTGCGGTGGTGCACATATATTCCGTTCTGCTTATATTAAGCCTGAGTCCATGGTTGGCCAGCTCTCTCTTCCAGTCCTTGACGCGCCGTTCTAATTTCCTTTGGATCTGTCCATCAGCAGTACATCGTCAGCATATCCCAGCGTCAAAGGCGGCTCTTTCCTGATGTTCCTCGTAGCGTAGTCCATACATAGAATGAACAACAGTGGCGAAAGAGCCGATCCCTGGTGAACACCAACAGCAACCCGGAACTGTGGAGTGTCTCCAACAGGCGTCCGGATGGAGGTTGTAGAGTTCAAGTAGGTTAGCTGAACTGCCTTAAAGACACATGGTACGCTCAAACACATTGAGGGTGTATGAGACTATCAGCCCCCCAGCTGTCGATGTGTCGTGGTTTCCCCGCCCAAAACTGCACGGGGTTCCGAGTACGGGACCGTGGGAAAGGCTTATTCCTTGCTACGCCGCCCAAAATGCAACTTGCGCGCGGCGAAATGCAACTTGCGCGCGGTGCATTTTGGGCGGTGTAGCAAGGAATAAGCCTTTCCCACGGTCCCGTACTAGGACCCCGTGCAGTTTCGGGCGGGGAAACCACGACACATCGACAGCTGGGGGGCTGTTAGTCTCATACACCCTCAATGTGTTTGAGCGTACCATGTGTCTTTAATGAGTGTTTCTGGAACTTGCTGATACCGAAGAGCTTCCCAAATGAGTTGACGCGGCACTCTGTCGAAGGCTTTCTCCAGATCCAGAAAAGCCAAATGAAGTGGCTTGTTCCATTCTCTAGCCTTTTCCATCAGACGGCGAACAACGTGGATGGCGTCTGTGGTCCCGTGTTCAGGTCGAAATCCGCACTGCATCCGACTGATGTTAACTATTTCCCTCAGCCTGGCGTCCAGCACACGTTCAAAAACTTTCAAAGTGTGGCACATTAGGCGAATCGGTCGGTAGTTGCTGCAGTTAGCGATATCTCCCTTCTTTTTATATATCGGCACGGTGACACTCTTTGACCAGTCCGTGAGGATCTCTCAGATCTCCGTGAGGATCTCGAGGATCCATCTTTCAGGCATCTGTGTGGAAAAGCTGCGTTAGATGGGAGCGACCTCCGAAGTGCTTCCATACTTCGACGGGAATGTCATCTGGACCAGTAGCCTTCCTGTTCTTCATCTTCTTGATGGCATCCTTTGACCTCATCCTCGGTGATACGTGGGATGGAAATTTAGGTCGGTGGTTCATTTGGAAGCGCCGAATGTGGATACTCAGCGTTGCATGTATCCTGGTAGTATTCTTGTCCTTTCTGATTTCCTGATTTTCTGAAGGTCATGCTGGAGCACTCCATTGCCAGCTTTGATGAATGTCGTAGTGCTCGTGAAATCTTGCGCTGTTCAGAAGCTAACTCTGGCATGGCGGTAGATCTGCTTCTTTCCGTATCCAGGTAGGCGACAAGAGCTTCTGTCCCGCTCTTAATAGGCACTAGCAATTGTCCGTTTGGCTTTTCGCTTGGCTTCGTGGTGCCTCATTCTAGTCTTTTCCGTAGGGTTGGAATGTCAAGCTTTGTACGTGTCTTCTTTGCCGTGGCTGTGGCTGAGACATTTTTTCCAAAATTAGGCACGTCGGTCCGATGCACGCTTAGATTCCTTCTTATAGCCAGTGGGCCGCGCGGTATCTCGGATTTCACCGACAAGTCTTTTCCAGTCATTCTCAACGTCTTCGGACGTGGCCTGATGGATCTTCATCGATAAGTGGTCCTTGACAGTTGGTCTCAGCGTAGCAATCCTGTTCCACCTCAAAGCTTTCTGATGATTCTCGGCTGCTTGAAGGCAGATGAGTTGGCCGGCATCTTAATGGTCGCAATGACTGGACGATGTTGACTGTTGACCGTTACCGATGGGATCACCTTGCAGTCTAGCACGTTGCTTCGTTGGCTCCTCCGCGTCAAATGTAGTCGACCTGGGTCATACGTCCCCACTGCAGTACGTGACTAGGTGGGATTCTCTCTTCTGGAAGAAGGAGTTGATTATGATCAGATCCAGTGACTTGGCGAACTCCAATATGCGTATGCCATCATCATTCCTTGTGCCGTAGGCGAATCGTCCGCTAGTGTCTTCGAACTGGTGCTTGCTTCTGTCTGTGTGTCCATTGAAATCACCCATGATGTACAGGTCTTCATCAAATGGAAGCGCGGATGCTACGTCGGCAAGCTGCTCCCAGAACTTATCCTTGTCGGCAGTGGGCAAATTTCCTTGCGGAGCGTAGATGCACATAATATGGGTGGCCCTTTTGCCGAAAATCACAGTAATTCTCATGATGCGGTCGGAAACCCGTTGCACATCTTGACTGCAGCGACGACACCGTTGATCGGATCGCTTTCCTTTATAATACAAGTTAAATCCATTTCGTTTCCTGAAGCGCGCAGATGTCGATGTTCCTTTCCGTCAGCATGTCCGTCAGTTCGGCAGAGCGGCCGGTCAGGGTGCCGATGTTAAGTGTGGCGATCCTGATGGTCTCGCGCTTGTCCTTTACGGAGGACTTCCTAGCTTGTGTGTCCATTACGGTGGACGTCCTAGTTTGGCCCATTACGGTGGGCAACCTAGCTCTGATCGGCATGCTTGAAAAATCCATTGAGCAATATTGTGAATTCGAATAAACCTTTTGAGTGAAGTTCTGTAACATTTCTATCCTCTGGATTCACTCGCCTTACGAGAACGTCCCTCAGTATTCTGCAATCACCCGCCCTAGGTGTTACGAAAAAACAAAAAAATGTTGATCGCGTTGTTCCTCGTTTTTTTCTGTAACTCGGTTTCTGTTTACTTACTATATAAAGAAGTTTATAAGCACAGATTCAGCTCGTCGAGTTCCACAAGATAGCTGTTCAGAAAAGCCAAAAAAACTTCAGTTTTGAAGAATGCATTCCATCGAAAAACCTGAGGTCACTCATTAGCGAGCAAGCCTCGCCACAATTGTAACCAGAGGGCAATCGCCAGAAGTCAAAAATTTCAAGGACCAGATGGGCTGATTTTCCGCATTGGAGACGACTGAGACTGTCAGTTGTGTTGCCCATATGATCCTGTTCATGAGGGTGCCAATTTTCCCGAAATTGGAAGGCTTCACTGAAAGTCATTTTATCGCGTCATTATCGCTTTTTTAGTTAGAAATTCGGCATACGGCAAGAAATTCTGCAAGCTCCGAATACAGGATTATGACAGCTTCAATCTATGAAAGTCTCTCTTTGCTAACATTTGTGAATTTGAGAATGGAGTCAAATTAAAGCGATGTTCAGTCACCTGAAAGCAGACATCGCACGATGTTATTACCAAACTATTTCCCGTACTTTCAGTTGGGATTTTCAGTGCTGAGTAGTGCTGGAACTTTTACAAAAAAGATAAGTGCATAATTCCTTGTCCTGTTTAAGAAAATAGTGAAAAGCAATACAATTTTTGGACTGCTTCTTGTTCTTTATCTGAGGACGGAACAAGGTTCGCGCTTAGGTGAAAAAACAACAACAACTGAAAGGCGTACATGAAACAAATCGAATCCGAGAGAAATAAAAAAAACATTCGAAAGAGAGCATAAATAAAACTAATAACTGCGACCCATAAGAAATGAAGAGAAAGCACTGAATTATGAGTGATGAACATAAGCTCTAATAATTCAAGAAGTTTCCTGTAATTTGAGAAACCCCTGAATTAGATTGAAGAGCGGCCAACCTTTTGAACGCAGAGAGCGACTTTTCAAGAACATCCAGCCTAAGGAGTAGCGCAAAACAAGCGAAAACCGTGGTCCCATTCTCAACGATAGGGCGCACATAAGTTTTGTAGGCACGAAGGAGGGTATCACAATTTTTCGTGCGGAGAGCTTTGAAGAGATTGTATATCCTGAAATTAGCATTCCTTACAATTTTCTTAATATGGTTTTCAAATGATAACTCAACATTTATCGCGAAACCTAAGTCTCTAATTTTACCAGCACTTTTTAGGGGGACACCATTAACGGTGTTGGTATAAGATGTGGAGCTCCTCCCCGGGCCAACCGCAAAACAACAGTCTTTTCCGGAGCCAGTGGAAGCTCCTAAGTCCAGTTAACAACATAGTCATTTGTTTTTTGTAGAGCCACGCTATTTTCAGCGCTACAAGTAGTCGTGTAAATCTTAATGTCGTCAGCATACATAGAGCAGGTGACACCAAGGGGAGAAATGCCAGACGGGAGATCATATGTATAAATAAGGAACAGTATGGGGGAAAGAACACCCCCTCGAGGAACACCGCTAGGAGCATGAAGGACTGAAGAAAATGACTGCCTAATCTTCACTTGATATGTACGATTTTCAAGATAACATCTAATCCAGGAGAGAACCCTTGAGTGAATGCCAACAGCAGACATTTTTTGTATAAGCTTATTGTGGGTACCCTATCGAATGCTTTAGCGAAATCAAAGTACACAATATGGGTTGACTTTTGGCTATCCATAGCCATAGACCAGTCATTAACAGAGGAAAGCAGAGCTGTTTCGATAGATCTACCTTGCCAAAAGCCATGTTGACACCTGGGTATCACATTGTGCCTAGTCAAATGTTGAATTATATAAGTCTTGAGAATTTTCTCGAATGTTCTAGCAAAAACAGAAGGTTATACTTATCGGCCGGTAGTTCTCAGGGTTGCAATAGGGAGGTTTCTTAGAAATAGGTGTAATAAAGGATAATTTCCAACGAACAGGGACCTCTGACCGCATGAAAGACAAGTTAAACAAAAACTCAAGAGGATAACTTATAACAGGGAGCACCTTCTTTATGAATTTCAGAGGCAGGAAATCAGGAGTTATCGAAGTTGAGCTAGGCCACCGAGACAAAATTTTAACGAATGTCTTCCCTGTAAAACCAAACTACTGGCTCCATGACAGGAGAAAGAAGGGATGCGCCACTCTCGATGACCTCAGTGGCGGTATTTGCGAATGATTTCCTAAAACCCTCGCTTCCCCTTCATCGGTGAAGACTATTCCCCCTCATCATTGGTAACAGCAGGAATGGTCTTATCTTGAATCCTAGATCTTATATAGCTGTACGGCTTAGAGGGATTCCTGGAATCTATGATCTTCTTCTCCAAACTCTCTGAAAATCTATGAAGCTTTTATCCAATTTACTGTTATAGTTTTTAAACTTGTTCCACTCATCATCTGACCCAATGGAGACAGCCTTCTTCCACAGGGTTTCACGATGTTTGATCATTCTTTTCAAATGGGGAGGAACGTGAGAATAGGTCGACTCTACTTTAACTAATGGAACAAACTTAATGATAACATGATGAAGGTTGCTAAGAACATTTCGTACATATTTGCTAAACACATTTAGTACATATCATTGAGTAGAAAAGGTTACTGAAAGAACCCAACCAATCAATGCTACTCAAATAATCCATAATGCCATCGTAGTTTGCAGCACCGAAATCTGGTTTCCTGGCTAAACGGGGCTTCAAAGCTTGGAGATTCAGAGAGAATTCAACAGCCGAGTGATCACTACCTCCTACAGGTGGATCTAGTGGATCTACATTGATATAGCAAACAAGACCGAGAAGGTTTGAAAAGAGCAGATCGAGATACGAATTATCTCGTGTAGGGGAGGGGGACTATCTGCAAAAAGTTTTGAGGCTTGAATAGTTCAATGAAACAAGTTGATGTGGAGGATGTCATCTCAGCAAATAGAACAGCCGTTTTTCCAATCAATATCAGAATGATCAAATCGCCAAGAACAAGGCAGGGGTCCTTAACGGAGGAAAAGTCACTAATTACTTTAATGAGCGACGGTATTCATAGTATTGCAACTCGGGGTACGATAGACAAATAAGCCGCAGGACTTGTCAGAAAAGTGCACATCAATGATGAGATATACGTTCTTGACCAACTCCTCATAAATGACTCTATATCAGAAAGTATTTCTGAGAAGGATGAGTACTCCTCCACCAGTTTTGTGGACTCGATCACATCTGACCGCAGAATAACACGAATTGAGAGAGGACAAGAGAGGAGCAATTTCATTTCTCAGCTAAGACTCAGTAATCAGAACCAAGTCATAGTTTTTGCTAGAGACCGTTGCAGTAAGTGCCATGCAATTTTTCACTAAAGATCTAATGTTGGCAAGGATGCAAACCAAAGAAGTTTCAGACGGCCTGAGACCCGTCAGGGTTTTCGCTGACTACTCTGATTCACCAAACGCTCACCTCGCCTGCGATCTCTATCCTCTTTAGTGAGAGAAGGACGCATATATACGCCCTTATGGGGGAAGAACCGCAGACGAGGTGCGCGCTTATTCACTTCCTTTTAGAGTCGACTAGTTCGGCCGCACAACGTCGATCAATCTCGGCCTATGATTGTTCGGTTTGCCCATACGATAGACACAGTTAGAAACACACTCAGTTCTTAGAAAATCAAGAAGAGACTTGATGCAGCTTACATCATGCTTAACCATTTCAAAGAACTTTTGAATCACATTCAGGTATCCCTGAGACCACAATTGCACGCTTCAAATCAGGGTCAGCCTCAAAACTTGGAAGGCAAGACTCTACGTTAGCAGCCTGAGAACAGTCATTTCCATCAACATGCGAAACTAAGTTAGGCGACTTACATGACAACAATTTTTCAATCTGACTTCTTATTGATGAATTCTCTTCCCTGAGTCTACGATTCTCTTCGAGAATCTCCTCGTTCCACTTGCTCAGGTCCATAAGTTGCCGCCGCGTGTCATCCAGAATGTCGATGTAGATCTTCATGTAGAGAGGCGTCTCCTTATCGCCAGCAATACCAAGCAGACCCCACTTCCACGAGACAATAGTCGAGCCGGGAGCGCTTGACTGGAACAGACGATGAGCGGGAGGGAGACGACGAAAACATATCGAGCAAAAGGTGCAAAAATAGCAAGCGCAGATCGACGACGGTAGAGCAACAAAAAATCGAAAGTCGATCAATCTGCCTGCTGTACCGGTAAAAAAAATTTACCGTTTGTAGTGGCGCGCCGTAAAAATCTGTAATTTTCACCCTCGGCCACAAAGGATGGACGCAGACCGAATGGCAAGAAATAAACCAGGAATACCACAGCAGATAGTAGAAATAGCAGTGAGAAATTATGGTTGTCGCTGATAGTCGGAGAGAGCGGGAAGTGCGACCGCTCACTGCCACTGACCTGATAGAGAATCTTGTTCTTGTTATCAATCTCAATTTGGAGTCCTCACAGCACAGCAGTACTCAGGTCTTTTCGTCAAAGGAAAACCTCGATCAAAGCCGTACCGATCGGGCCCTCACAAAAAAATTTATTCACATATATGGAAGTCGTCACATGAAATCTTCCACGACTTTTCGCTTTCGGCTACCGGCCCTGTCGCCGATCAGTCTACCCCCAATTAGCCATGCCACCCAGCTGGTCAAGGCATTGTATTGATCAGTCTTCCTAGTTCAATCTATCAACGTGGTGGTTTCTCCCGTTCACTATTTCACGAGGACCCACAATTATTGCCATTCCAGAGAACTCTCTTCCTTTGCAAACATTATTTTCATCGGGTATTTCAAGAATTTTTTCTTCGAAATGTCAACTCGTTCCTGATTAAGTGGACTTCGTATCCGCACTACCACTTTACCCCCCCCCCTTCCCCCGCCGGTCTCCCAGGATGCGCCACATATGCAATTAAGCTCCACTCTGGTGAGTTCATCAGTTGATCACAGGGCATGTACAGTCGCGATCCCTCAGACGAGGTAGGCGGAATTGCGGACTTCACAGCGACGCGATGACGGCTGTAATAGGGGTGGCGGCGGTTGCTGCACGGGGCAGCAATCACGGCGGTCCTCTGCTCTCTGCGCCCTCTCCACGAAACCGCGCCTCTCTGCGCGCTCTCCTTCTCTGCGCTCTGCCCGCAATAGCCGGCTGCACCGCGCAATCAGCTGATCCAGCTATTTATTTTTTTATCAAGCTGTTATTCTGCTTCCTGAACGCCAGAAAAGTGAGGTAAGTTCATATTATTTACTCTAATTTAGGTTTTATTGTATATTTTGCTTTTAGTCGCTATTTGACTGCCGTAACGGTGTTTTTACCCACTTTTTGATTTTGTTTAGGTTTTCTTTGTTTGTACTTTGAATGTTGGACTGCTCTCCATGGCAGTGTCGTTATGTGTCCTCATTAGTGCCAAGGACACTCTCTGACACTGTTTTGGTAGATGCGGTCTTTCCGAAGAAAGAATGAAAAACGAGCAAACTCACAGGGTGACAGAAATTACGGGCAGCGGCAAAAAAATCGATAAAGTGGCATTTCAGAAAGACCGCATCTACCAAAACAGTGTCAGAGAGTGTCCTTGGCACTGATGAGGACACATAACGACACTGCCATGGAGAGCAGTCCAACATTCAAAGCACAAACAAAAAAAACCTAAACAAAATCAAAAAGTGGGTAAAAACACCGTCACTGCAGTCAAATAGCGACTGAAAGCAAAATATACAATAAAACCTTAAATTAGAGTAAATAATATGAACTCACCTTTCCTTTTTGGCGTCTAGTTAGCAGAATAACAGGCAAAATAGAAAAATAATTGCTGAAATCAGCTGACCATGCAGCATCGGCCGCCACCCCTACTGCAGCCGCCGTCGCGTCCCAGTGAAGCCTAGCCCGTCAGAGGGATCACGACTGTATATAAATGCTAACTGTGGAAAGAGATCCTCGTTTTAACAAGGAACGTCCGACGCCGATTCTTGGATGTCACCGTAACTTTAACTTTAATCTTATCTACTTTATATCTTCCTGGATGCCACTCGCATTTTATGGAGTGCTAATATGAAATATTTTATGCAATAACAAGAAAAACGATATGCATCAACATATCGTTTTTCTTGTTCTTTCCTTGGTTATCGTTTCCACGTGGTCCTCAACGGCAGCTGCTGCCCTCAGCAGCACCTGTATCGATCACCTCAGGACCTTATTCACACGTCGCCGGTACGAATTTAGGATGTGTGGTGTTCCTGAAAGATTCCCACTTCTCACCTATCATGCCCCTTGGCAGGCTCGCCTGCAGGGTCGCAATCGATTTCTCCCTGACTCCTGACCTTTTCTCGACATGGCTGTTATATCAGAATTCTTCAACAAATTAAATGATATATGAGTGAAGATTTTCGAACATGGAAGTGCAGAAGGTGAATCAAATGAAGCACAACGAAACATGAAAAGCACGCCCACTATTCGGGTTTTTCGGTTTTCCTCAAATTTTCCTGAAGTTCCTGTTTCAGGCGAACTGCATGCCCCCGCCCTACCCCCGCCGAGCTTTCAATACACGGCAGTATAGTGATAAGAGATGTAATGAGAATGGTCTGTAATGGGAATGGTCTTTCTTTTCTTATCAATTGATGATTGCCTCACACTCGTTATCAATGTCCCTATCACTGAAACTCTATAATTTGGTAGTGTAAAGGCTCCAGCAATTTGACTGAACAACATTGGCAACGTTCCTTATCAGCCCCTATCAGCTGTTATCACCTCACGTGCCGTGTCCCCATTTCCAACTCTATATCATTTTCTGAAATCAACGCCTAGCTGATGCTGTGTCCCGCGTCATTAGTATGGTGACCTTCCCATTCTAACTCATTTATCAAATCCTATCAGCTGCTATCATTCCCTGTCACCCATCAATAATGTTCCTGTCCCACGTCCTATATCATACCTTGGAACCAATGTCCCACTGTTGCTGTGACCCGCACTATGGACTCGGTCCCCTCCCGTTCTGACGCCTTTTTTAGATCTTATCAGCTGATATCACTCCCTGCCACCCAGCAATAATGCCTGTCCCACACCTATATCATACCTTGGAACCAACGTCCCACTGTTACTGTGTCCCGCACTATGGACTCGGTCACCCTCCCCTTCTAAGGCCCCTTATCGAATCTTATCAGGTGTTATCACCAAAAGTGTTCCCGTCCTGCCGTGTATATCACTTCTTGGAGCTGTCATCCTATCTTTTCTGCGACGCTCGCTATGCAATTTGAAGACAGACAGAAGCACAGAAAAACACGCACACAAACACTGACATACTAGCGGATTATATATAGTAGGATGAAGGTAATGCAGACAAATAAATACAACATCGTCGCGTGCAAGTCGTCGTGGTTAACGAGTTATGCTTTCAGCTACACCATTGAGCTTGAACGAGGGAAGTCGTTTGCAGTCTGGAAAGGCTTCTGGAGCGGTTTTCTGGGTGGCTTATTCTTTTTCGTTCTGTTCTCATTTCTGGGATGTGGAATGCTGTGAGTCAAATATTTATTTTCTTCATTCAGCTATTCGAAACCTGAACTGTTTGTAGCCAACTTCCGAGTAGCTTACAATTTGAAGGACGGCTATCTTGGGATTTATGTGGAAATGCAGTCCAAAAAAAACTCTTTATGAATTTGCGCAGTCCTCTGGGGGTTTACGTGACCACTAAATCTTGCACTTCTGTATGGTCCTGTCGCAAAACCCTGTAACGCAAACAGACTGAGGACAGCGTCTGCCAAACAACGAGGTGCAGAAAGCGGGTGGCAAGCCGAGAATGGGATTTTTCAAGGGCAGGGGTTAATGTATGGATAAGTCATCCGTCATGCATGTAAACCTGGAATGTGCAGTCACAATGGTCGCAGAACATTACGCAGACAAGAGAGTGCAGAGACAAACAGAAGCGTGACGCGATCAAAGGGGTTAAGTTCATGTTGTTCGTAGACCCCTGGGGTAAAGGAATTCCGAAGCACACAAATGCGCGCCCGATTACAACTAAAACAATAACATAGTGGAGTAACATTCACATCCATCATTTACTCCTGTAGTTAAAATAGTCGAAACTAAAATTCCTCTTCACACTTTTTTGCAATATCCGCAGTCCAAAGGTATTTTATGGAGGTTTATTATTGACGAACTTTAGAGTCACCTAGAATCCCAGCTCCTTCTGTATAACAAGATGTATGTGGTAAGCTTACAAGGAAGGTCTTTCAGGTCATGGCGCGCTTTTTGGAAATGGTTTGTTGCTTGTTGTAGGGGTCCATACAAGGGTCACAAAAATGGGTTTCATTTTGCTATGCGTTTCTGGGTAGGTCAAAAACTGAGTGAAAAGAATTTGACAGGAATGGGCGGTTTTAACAATGTTAATGGGCTCCGTTCTGCTTGTAACTTCGAGCATGCATAGTTTATGAGGTGCTCGTTAATTAGGCCTTGAAAATAGATTTGAATAAAGCAAAATGTAAGAATCATGTAGTAACACACTTGCCATGCACCAACGCAAGAGTGATGTTTTTGTCAGCGGGCCCTTCACGACCACTGCCGGTGGATCGGATGGCGCAGCGGATAACACGACGGATTCTGGATGGGAGCGCAACGCGGGACTTTGGATCGGATTTTCCTAGCGGGAAATTTTTTTGCATTTCCCAGCTTTCCATTCATTCTGGCATTGGAAACCAGCCAAGTATATGCCATTTGAAGGCACATTTTCCATGCTGAGACCTTACAAACCAGCTCGGTTGTATGGAGAAGTTTGTTTCCGGAATGTTCTCGTCTCGTTGCGTTAACCTTCCCCTTTATTGATAGAGAAATCTAACAACTGTGGCAAAGTTCAACAAAACATGTGAAGCAGCATCTACTGCACCAACTACACCTAACAAACGCCAGAGAAGAACAATTACTGCCATCTTGACAAGGGACGACAACATCTCCTTCGTTTAAAACCGAAGTCGGTCGGTGTTGAAAACGGTCCAGGATGCTCTTCGACATACCCAGCGGCCACCCAGGCGTACGCAATACATGGGCGAAATCTGGGGGCGCAAAACTGCCGGTACGTCTGGCTGATGACCTACACGGAAAAGTTGCTGGCAACTTGTTAACATACCCGAGAAAGGCATCTCACCTATTGTCCCTGCTATACGCGAAATCCGACTGATGATGTATCACGTGGTCGTGAATGCGTCGGATGTATCGCTTGAACAAGCGGAAGAAGTAGACGTCGAGAGGCTGACAGAGGGAAGTTGCCCCTGCAGGGATGGTCATCAAACGGAGCTCCTTCCCTGGAGGTACTTCCGACAGCACATTAGCGTGGTCGGTAAACCCAGCCCAACTATCGACAAGGAGAATAGTCACTGGAGGTGAATTTGACCCAACCACACACTCCTTGACGAAAGTCGGGACCTGGGACTTTGTCATGATGTGCGTCTTCCCAGCCATCACCAGCAGGTTGGGTGCCTGCCAATGTCCGCACTGTGGAAAGACACCTCCCCTTTCGGGAAGAATGACAAGAAGCTTGTCCCCAAGCCGCCCATCGGCATACATGACAGGCATCGCGGTGAATGAGTGTGTTAGTGATGAGACAGACTGAACTGCTCTCACCACCTGTTTGGATCCGACCGGAGCTAGTGTTCTGAAACAGCTGCTACCGTTGTAGTAGAGTATCGAGATGTTGTTAGATTTCTCTATCAATAAAGGCGAAGGTTAACGCACGAGACGAGAACGACGGAAACAAATTTCTCCCTACAACCGAGCTGGTTTGTAAGGTCTCAGCATGGAAAATGTGCCTTCAATGGCATATACTTGACTGGTTTCCACTGCCAGACATGCAGGAGCGGGAATGAAAAAAAGAAAGCTGAAAAATGCAAAAAACCTCCCACAAGAAGGATCCAATCCACAAAGTCTCGCATTGCCGTCCCATCCAGAATTTGTCGTGTTATCCACTGCGCCATCCGATCCACCGCAGTGGTCGTGAAGGGCCCGCTGACAAAAACATCACTCTTGCGTTGGTGCATGGCAAGTGTGTTACTACATGATTCTTACATTTTGCTTTATTCAAATCTATTTTCAAGGCCTAATTAACGAGCACCTCATAAACTATGCATGCTCGAAGTTACAAGCAGAACGGAGCCCATTAACATTGTTAAAACCGCCCATTCCTGTCAAATTCTTTTCTTTTCACTCAGTTTTTGACCTACCCAGAAACGCATAGCAAAATGAAACCCATTTTTGTGACCCTTGTATGGACCCCTACAACAAGCAACAAACCATTTCCAAAAAGCGCGCCATGACCTGAAACACCTCCCTTGTTAGTATCCTATGTCGACGCAATTTTTCGTTGAACTGAATGGGAGAATAGTTTACCTATTACCAACTGATCTCGTCTGAGGGGCGTTCCTTATATTCGGCCTCAACCGTGAAGTGGTTTGATTCACTGAACGTTTATCCCTTTAGGGATGTGGTCCATGCCTCAGAAAGGTGCAAACTTTGATGTCCTTATCATCTTTCATTTGCTTTCTGTTCAGTACTGACTGACCCCTGCCTTTGACCCTCTCCTATCAGCGATCAAAACGACCCCTTCGGTTCTTGACGGTGTTGTGCATTGATCGGAATGAAGGTGGCGTGAAGTCCACCAATGTTTGCAGATATGGCGGTTACCTGCTGAAAGAAAGCATCATCAAAATACCTGGCGATGTGTTCATCGTTGTGATGTCCATACTCCTTGGCGCCTACTTTCTTGGACTAATATCGCCACACTTGATGGTGCTGCTCAATGCCAGGGTCGCAGCTGCTACTATATACCAGACTATCGATCGAGTAAGGACACTCCTAGTGAATCGCAGCAGCTTCTGTATTATGTGTAACACTTACAGGTACCGAAGATAGACGCCTATTCACAAGCAGGCCAGAAACTCGATCAAGTTAAAGGTCGCGTAGTATTTGAAAATGTTCACTTCAGATATCCGAGCAGGAAGGATGTTAAGGTCTGTTAAGATGGAGCAGACTGCTTTTATCGAGGAAGAGGAGCTGTACAACTGTACAACTATCGATACCTCAAAGTCTATATTCTTTCGAGCTGAAAGTTTGAGTGTAGAGGTTTCCCGGTGCACCGATCGTGAACATTACATCCATTTCTAGCGACGATACGCTCTGCTTTTGCAACACCACCTTCTCCACCACCATCATATCTAAAGGCTGCTTGGAGCCGTGATCACGAATATCACATCAACCTTCAACTTTATTCAGCGTTCTGCTAAGGCAGAGTAGGAAAAGAAGTTTACCCTCCCTCAGCCCCAACCTCAGCAGGACACAGATGGACTGACCAGGAAGGTCCTTTAGGGTGTGCCCCGCTTTTTCGAAACGGTTTATTGCACTTTGTAGGGCCTTGCCCATGAACCATAAAAGTGGGCTTCGTTTTGGCTGAGCGGCCCCAGGAACGCCAAAAAGGAGCGAAAGGTACGTCTATGTACCCCCATATGATGGATTATTTATGATTTATGATTTATTATCGATTTACTTATGTGTCAAACGTTGAATTAGGCACATGGTGGTAGATGAAATTATACAGTGTAATCGAGGAAAAAAAAAACTCCGATAAGGTGAAAAACACTCATGGTAATCGAGACTTAAAGCTGCAAGCAATGAGTGGAGAGGTAGTCAGCGCAGAAGGGCAGTGGCCTCGTGCACAGAACCTAAGACTGCAAGTCCATGGATGCTCTTGATAGGAACTTCCGGCATAGCCCACTTTTAGTAGGTCCCGTCCACAACTTTTGCTGACTTAGCTAATTGATCCACTGCCAACTTTGCCGCAGTATTGATGAAAAAGATCCAGGTGCAGCCGGATGTACATCTAACAGACAATATACAAGAAACACAAGCTATGAGCTAAAAATATCATTCAGATAAGGATACAAGAGAGTCTTGAAACATTCATATCCACCGCGAAATCGCTTCTCGATCAGTTTAAGTTTAGTATGGTTTAGTTTCTGTCCTCAGAACCAGCCCTGAGATATCATAATTCGCCTAACTTTGCTTCCTGAAGTTCCTTAGAGGAGCTCGAGTTAACAACATCAACCGGTAAATCGTTCCAGAAAGTAATAACTCTTTGTGTAAAAGAATTTCGAAACTCAGTTGATCTTGTTTTCTCTCTCATTATCCTAAAGTTGTGACCCCTAGTACGGCCAATTGTTGAAGATTTTGTAAACAAGAGGTCGAAATCCAAATCTATAGAGCCAACACTAAGCTTGTAAACAAAGTCGTAGTCGTATAGCTTTCTTCTCATCTCAAGAGAGTCTTCTCCCAGATATTTGAGCCTGTCTTTATACGAAATATGAAACATGCCTCCACGGGCGAAAATTTTCTCAGTAAATTTGGACTGAACACTCTCAATAAGTTCAACCATATGACGAGTATGAGGAACCATATAAGGAACGTTAAGCGCTATACTGGCGCCAAATTGCGTCGACGTCGAAAATAAGTGTCAAAATCAGGACCATCGATTACCCTTATGGACGAACTTCCAGCCAAAAATTTTTTTTCGATTTTTTGGGTTTTGGTGGACCATTTGGTCGGCAGTGGTGACCGGAGTATCCCATCTTCGTAAAGACGATGATGGAACGACGACGTAGCAGGCCGCCGGGCAGGACAGCAAACCTGGTGGAATGCCTCCCTTTCCTTCCTCTTTGCATGAATTTCATCGGCATTGTTACTTTTATCTTTGGATATTAATAAAATAGGGGGTCCCTATGGCGAGGCACTGTAGACTTCTATAGAAAGACTGTCGGGCACAACCCAACGCACACACCCAAAAAAGTCGAAAAAATTTTTTGGCCGAAAGATTGTTTACAGGGGTAATCGATGGCAGGATGTTTACAGCTCGTAGAGGCTCAAAAACAATCAGTTTCCATAGGTTTCTTTTTCGCTCCTTTTTTGGCATTCCAGGGGCCGCTCAGCCAAAACGAAGCCCACTTTTATGGTTCATGGGCAAGGCCCTACAAAGTGCAATAAACCGTTTCGAAAAGCGGGGCACGCCCTGAACGACCTCCCTTGTGAGTGTTCTACACACGTCAGTGACGGGCCACATGAATATCATGACCATGGTGTCATAAAGCCGTAGCACGCAACATACATCGAATCTGGTGAAAAATTAAGGTATATTGCCAAGCTGACATCTATAGGTGCCAAAAGACGCCGGCTCCAAAACGATCGCATGTTCGTGATTATTGTCGAGATTTTTCAGCAAAAAATTCGATATTTTGGTGATGGTATAACAAGTACCGTGAATTAGTCTCTATGTTATCCCTTGCTGAAACGTCGACAGAATGTCTAATTAGTTTTCTCATTTTGCTAAACGAGTTTTTCTAGAGACATTCGATTGGAATGATCTTTTATCATTCCCTCTTCGCCAGAGACCAAGGATTCCACCGGTCCTGAGCTCAGGTAAGGTTAGCAAGGCGAAAATTTGAAAAGTTAAAACTGCCTTGCTAACTTTGCCAGTACACCAACGGTCAAAGGGAATCTTTGGTCTCTGAGGAAGGCGGAACGCACAAACGTCAAACCGAACAAAGTTCCATCTAAACACCTCGTTCGGCAGAAGAAGAAAATCAATTCGGCAAAGTGTCAAAAACTTGAACCCTAATGAAAGCGAATGGATTTCTGAGCCTGCTTCAGGTACTAAACAACCTGAATCTCGTTATCGAACCAGGCCAAACAGTAGCATTGGTTGGCCACTCTGGCTGTGGGAAGTCGACATCAGTCGGTTTACTTACTCGCCTCTACGAACCTGAATCTGGACGCGTTACGCTCGACGGGCATGATGTCCGAGAGTTGAACATCGAGTGGCTACGGAATGCCGTTGGGATCGTGCAACAAGTGAGTACAACTCAGGATATTCTGAAGCACAACACCTTATTCTCCCACTCCGAATCGTAGTGGCTTATTGAAGCGATCTGACCCATACAGTGACCTGCGGGAGTCAGCCAATGTGCAAACCAGTATTTTTAGTCTTGCAGACAAATCTGGTTCCGGTTAACCGGCTCCGGAAAGGAAAAGCTTGAGCGTCGATCCGCGGTATAATCTGCAGACCGCGCCTGCTGTAAGCGGCTGCTCGTACAATCGCAGCGACCAAGCACGGAGTATGTACGCGCTGCCGTCGTTAGAAATAAATTTGTTTCAGGAGCCATGCCTTTTCAATGACACAGTTGAAGGGAATCTTCGTGTCGGTAATCCGCAAATTTCCATGGAACAAATGGTTCACGTGTGCAAAATGGCGAATGCACATGACTTCATTATCAAATTGCCTAAGGTTAGTTCGAAAGTAAAGAAAACTTCCCGGATATGTACCTATAGATTGTAACATCGAAACCAGTCGGAGGCGATAAGAGGAGGGCGAGATAAGCCCGTCTTTGGCTGGGTCGCTCTACCAAATCGGCTAGTGAACGATTTAGGAAGAAAACAATCAGTGGTGGCAAGGGCGCAGGTGGGCTCCCCTTGGGAATTGACTTGACTGAATGACTAATCACCTCTATCTCTGGTAGACTTTCAGGCACCCAAACGTTGGAGGGCATCTAAGAACCCTTCAGGCAGAATTCCACGGTTTTGAAGATAGGAACCTCTGCCAAGCCTGGAGGAATGAGCTTTGGGGAAGGTGAACCATTTCAGTTACGGTAATTGTAACCGCGAGTCTTCAATCCCTTTTATTCATGGAGTCTTTCCCAGGCCCTCAGAAGTGCCCGAAATTCGATTGCAGTAGGACCAAGCATTTGTTGTGTAGGCAGGGGTCTGCATAGAGGTTTAGGATCTCCACTTTATTTCCTTCTCACGTAAATGTTACACCCCTTCATGCTACGGGAGAGACACCGATTGTTACAGGCCCGATGAACATGCAAAGAACGTCATAAACTCCCACATAGTCGTGCAGCGTACTTTTCTGCCGTCAGCACACACCAACAAAAAGTTGAACTACCTTATTTGACTTCTGAGGAAACTTAATAACCACTTTAATCTCATTATAATGAACGAACTAGCTTGAAGCAGTGCAGCAGGAAGATCTCAAAAGGACAGCCAGCAGTACTCATCCGTTACTACCCCGTTATTCGAAATTCAAGGAAATTTTACATAGGAATCCTATTGATGCTTCTGTGGCTGGGGGTAGTTTGACTACTTGAACACGAATACTGCAATTGTCCATTATCGTCATCATCGTAACGGGCGCCAACGTCACAGTTGGTTTTGGCGCCTGGGTCGTAGTCCACGTACGAGAAGTTCCATACCAAGTGAGCGTGATATCATCAGCATATTTCCGAGGAGTAAATTCTGATCAACGTAAACACGGAGAGAAATTCAAGCGAAACCTTACCGCGATCCCAAAAAGTAGGGGGCTAGCTGGCCAGTAGTGCCGGAAGTCCGTCATGAAAAGAACGGGAAGTCTTATCTTAGCGTCTTGGGATGGTGGAGAATTTGATGTAAATTCTAGGCTTACGAGACCTACATTGGTGATGGTGGAGTGCAACTGTCTGGCGGTCAGAAACAGCGCATCGCTATCGCACGGACTTTGGCACGAGATCCAAAGGTGGGTTCTTGTGTCTTTAGATAAGTCTCTCCAACAAAGCTGATTTCAGGTTCTCCTGCTGGACGAGGCAACAAGCGCTCTTGATGCTCAAAGTGAGAGCATTGTTCAGGTGCGTGAAATCGGGAGCTCTGCACCACTTAGAGTTGCTGTAATTTTTTGAATATGATATAGTCATGCAAGCGGCTTAGGCGTAAAAAATTCAGAATTTAACATTCGGACCGCGAACCCTACAAGAGGCACCACTTGCTACTTCACAACTGAATTCGTGCACTCCATACACTGAATTCGTGCACTCCTCCTTTTGGTGTGCGAAACCGCTCAAGGGGCAGGGTAGTGTCATACATGACACCTGCAGTTTTAGCGAATGTTGTTTTTCTCGTTGCACGCGCGCTATTGACTTAATAGCCTTTTCCATCCCCGCTTGACGATAGATTTGGAGAATTTGGTAATAGCGTAGGTGGGTTATGAGAAAGAGTCATAGCGGAGGAGGAGATTTGGGTGTTGTACCATAAGTCAATATATTAAAAACGGCGGACGTTCTGTCTGGTCTTGTCTGGTCTGTCTGGTCTGTCTGTTTGTCGGTCTGTCACGGAAAAAATTCGCGAACTAACTGAAGAGCCATCTCAGGGTCGGCGTCAACAGGTTGGGATGGGTAGGGCATGGGCCAAGATGTACGAAACACACGTGAACTAGGCTAAGCCCCGCCCACTGTGGGCGGCGCGTGCGCATAGTTGTGAGCTTCATATTTCAAAAATTCGTAGTTCGGTTCCAAAAAAGCCCCGAGAGCGGAAGGAGAAAAGTGGCAAACGATAGGCAATTAGTTCGCGGACGAAATGACTGAAACAAACCCATTTTGGGCGGGGCGTTCTACAGATGGGCGGTGCTTGCTTCGAGATTTTCAAAAATTCCCAGTTCGGTTCCAAAAGAGCCCCGAGAGCGGAAAAAGTGGCAAACGATAGGCAATCAGTTCGCGGACGAAATGACTGAAACAAACCCATTCTGTGCAGGGCGGGCGTTCTGTAGGTAACGCCTGCCGTGCTACCGAAACGTTCAAAAATTCGTACGTTGGGTTCCGAAAAAGTCCGCAGGCGGGGGGACGTAGAGTGGGACGATAGGAGCAGTGCCGCATAGAAAATTTTGATGGCTGTCTACTAGGGGGGTATATACTAGAAGTGAAACGGTAAAGTGCGGTAATTCTCAAAATAATATTTCTTTCGACCATTCGTCCGACTGGCCCTCCCTCACATGGAAAACTTCTCACAGGGACCCACTTCACACGCGGAAGGAGGATCGGCCGGCGAAGCCGGCCGATCCGACTGGCCCTCCCTCACATGGAAAACTGCTCACAGGGACCCACTTCACACGCGGAAGGAGGATCGGCCGGCGAAAGCCGGCCGATCCGACTGGCCCTCCCTCACATGGAAAACTGCTCACAGGGACCCACTTCACACGCGGAAGGAGGATCGGCCGGCGAAGCCGGCCGATCCGACTGGCCCTCCCTCACATGGAAACTGCTCACAGGGACCCACTTCACACGCGGAAGGAATCGGCGCGAAGCCGGCCGATCCGACTGGCCCTCCCTCACATGGAAAACTGCTCACAGGGACCCACTTCACACGCGGAAGGAGGATCGGCCGGCGAAGCCGGCCGATCCGACTGGCCCTCCCTCACATGGAAAACTGCTCACAGGGACCCACTTCACACGCGGAAGGAGGATCGGCCGGCGAAGCCGGCCGATCCGACTGGCCCTCCCTCATGGAAAACTTCTCACAGGGACCCACTTCACACGCGGAAGGAGGATCGGCCGGCGAAGCCGGCCGATCCGACTGGCCCTCCCTCACATGGAAAACTTCTCACAGGGACCCACTTCACACGCGGAAGGAGGATCGGCCGGCGAAGCCGGCCGATCCGACTGGCCCTCCCTCACATGGAAAACTGCTCACAGGGACTCATTCCACGCGGACAGGAGGAATGCGGCGGCGGGCGAAGCGCCATGCCGACTGGTAAGTCAGTAGGATGGAATGAGGTGGAATTCATTGCGGAATGCCAAGGTGGCACTGTCATTTTCGAGAATGGCGATAGTGCGCTTTTTCATGGGGTGTCACCATACAAGAAAAAATCGCTATTCACAACGTGCGGTCGTGGGATGCGCCATCGAGGGTCGGAACATTAATTGTTAGGAAGTCGACAGTTGATATGATATCAGCTCAGAAGCAAGGGGAGTACAAGGTGATTTCAGTCTGACCACACTCCAAGGCACTCGCCATAAGGAGCGTAGGTATTGATGATGAAATGTTTAGGAAAAATTATCAGGTGACTCGTATGTGAAGAGAAAATGCTAAAACGAACGTCGGCAACGCCTCTAATAAGGCCCCTCTAGCCTCAAACTACTGTGCGGGTAGAAGGTCTGAGGTTTGTGTGTTGGGACGAGTCCAGTCGGCTGATTCCTTATAATGAACCTACGACCCTATACAAGACAGCAGAGTATCTGTTTGATGTTACTTGTCCGGTACCATTGATTTGGCTGGGACGCGGACTTAGAAGGCGGACTCTGGAGGCGGAAAATAGGGAGATCACCAAAGAAAGTTGCTCCTTAACTCTTTCACCTTACAACTTTCTGCGGCGAAACTGGTAAAAGCTTGTCCACTGCTGACCACACTACACTTCCCACACGATTTTGCATCTTAGTATTAGTATTAGTATTTATTACACAACGAAATTGTGTGTGTACGAAAACAACTTAATGAGAGGAACAACTACTCCTGAGAAACATTATCAGTAAATATTCAAAACGACAATAACAAACGTAACGTGAACTCATATAAGGCCTCATGGACTCAAGCGTTTATTCAATAGTGTCTTGAAAGTGCTGTAATTAACGGTATGGGATGCTTCTTATCGAGTTTCTCATATGAAGGTAAGGCTCTGTGTGAAAAGAAATGACGCCTACTATTCACCCTCGCTTTAGCAAGGTTATATTTAATAGTGCTTCCCCGAGTAATGGACGACTTTGAGCGAAAAAAGACGTCCAAGTTCAATAGGTCCATCTTCATAGACCATCGATTCCTTCATGTGTTGCTCCGTGTTGTTTTGGTTCTAATACGGCTTCTGTGGTCATTTTGTGTTCTTCGAATCTACCTTCCTTATGAGAAATGATTGCAGTCCGCTCTCAACAATGCCTCTCGTGGCCGTTCGACGATAGTGATCGCCCATCGCTTGTCAACCATTAGAAGTGCCGACAAAATCGTGTTTTTTGAAAAGGGTCACATTGCAGAACAAGGAACACATGAAGAACTAGTGGCTTCACGTGGGAGGTGACATTTATCGGCTATATGTCTACACTTTCTTCCGCTGAGAATTTTTTATGCATCAATCTAATGAAGGCGGAGAAAAGCAAGATGATAAGAATCTTGTTTCCTACCGTTTCAATAGTCAAAAGAGCGTTGGTGAAAAAGGGGCGATTCTCGTCAAACATTTTGGGATATCATGCCGTAGGGTCACACCAAATAAATATTAGGTTGTCCGGAAAGGAATGCGCGTTCGAGCTTAAAAAATTTTTTATTATAAAAACGAAATTAAACAAGATAAATTCAAAAGACAATCTCCATTAGTATCAATGACTTGTTGTCAACATTTATGCAAAAAATGGATTCCTCTTCTGAAGAACTCGACCGGCTGCGACTCAAAGAAGTTGGACACCCAGAGTTGGACCTTTTTCGCGGTTTGTGAATTTTCTCTCGGCCAGGGAGTTCTGCATCGACCGGAACAGATGGTAATCGATGGTGCCAGGTCTGATCTGTGTGGCGGATGAGGCAGGACTTTCCAGCCCAATTCCTCAATTTTTTTCTAGAGTGATTTTCGCCACATGTGGATGAG
>MU912578.1:0-17588 GCA_036418165.1 Cooperia oncophora
CCCTCCCAGCCGGACAACTTGCTAGGATGTGTTGAACTACACCCAATTCTCAAGTCTTACGCTTTCTATGAGTGAACATACTCCCAAGCCACCTCATAACATATGCTTGGACTAAATCCATGCAGGTATTTGACCATCGCGTGAAATTTAGCGCCTTCCAGAATGCAGTATAAGGGGTACAGGAGAGTATCAAGGGTCTAGATGCATGAAAGTTCCACGTCCGTTTTTAACACAGGGTTGCTGTCACTTCAATAAGGTTTGCCCTCGTTTAATTTGTTCTCCTCATGACATGAGCATTTTGAGAACAAAAAAACCAAGAACAAAAAAAAAAACATTTTTATTCCTATCATCTGCCGTGGTCCTGGACAGTTCTCTACTGTGACATTCTCAAAATTTGAGTGTTTTCATTTCTTCTCGGCAGGTTTCCCATTTTCCCAGACGGCTATTTTCAGAGTGGGTCCATCACCATACTTCCTTGGCGTGACTTCCACCTTCTTCTGAAAAAAAACGGGATTTCTCAAGTTTTGGAATTATAAGTGATCAGTTTTTTTTGTATTCACTACCTCTAACATGTAAAGAAACAGTGAGGTCAAACAGAGCATCCACTAGGAACCAGCAAGTGACAATCGTTTTTGGCGCAGAAGCCAGCCCGTTATCCTCCAACTGTTGAAGAGGGATAGCTACAATAACTGGTGGAAAACATTCCGCCGCGACACACTCCGTCCCCCGACACGCCTCAGCGTCCGCAACGATGACGCTGTACATTTGGGATGGCCCCTTCGATGTTTTAGATGATACGCATTCACACCCTATAACTCCTGCAAAGCAGTAATCCAGCAGAATACCATTTCCTCTCGTCCGCCCCGCCTGCTACCTTTGATCGCCTCGTTTAATCGAAACCGTCACACGGGCCATTGACCGTCAACGTATAGGTGGGGTAAAAAAGCTGACAAAACTGTTGCAGCAAGTTGATCGAGGTCACTCCGGTCCGTTTCAATTAAAATCTGAGTGAGCCATGTATGTGCTGGGAACCAGAGCGATTACACTATACCGAAAACAACGCTAAACTGCGCTTTTTCTGCATGAATGCTTAATTACCGCCATCATCTTAAGTCATATGCGGGAACGATTGTTGAAAAGAACTGCTGAGAATGAGCAGATATTCTTCTACAACCTACCCAAGGTATAGCATCTATGAATGAATTGGGGTTGTCAACACGACCCAAATTTTTTCCAGTACGCCCCCCCCCTTTTGTTCCCCATCCTTCACAGCATCCCCTTCCCACCCCAAATGCCCACCACTCCCAACTTTTCCAAGTTCCAAAAGAAAAGTTTCTCAGACTTCCAAGGTTAAAAGCCGGAAAAAAATATTCTTGCAACTCGAATAATTTCTCTTGAAGCCACATGGCTCCCCTCTCCCACCTCAACGATCAAGTACGACCGATCGATGGGACTCACCCTGATTCTGAGCCCTGCTGCTGCTTCGCTTACCTTCGAACGGGAACAAGAAACCTCGAACAGGATTGCACATTTATCGATCTCTTTCGGCAACTTCAACTCTTACCATTCTTTATCATAGCACGATTCTTCCTTCTTGATTTCTGACTTGTCAATTCTTACCTTTAGAGAGGTAGTATGAATGCGGCCTATAAAGATAAAACGCTGCATACCTATCCGCACATGTGACAAGACACTCGTAATTCGTTGCGCTTGCACCGCGCTGAACAACACGCGCGACGGAGCGGCAAACCACGATTGTCTTGACCGTCTCCAATCCTATCTAACCTTTGAAGAGTCACGACTACTAACCCACCTTTGAACACAGTCTCGTCACCTGGGCAGCAATTTGCGAATATCGCACATAGTTAATGCCGGCAGCTCTCCACAAAACCATTTTCTGTTATAATTCATCGTTATTGAGAAACGACATCTGCACCAAACCGTGCCAAAAAACAATCAATAGCGTCATCGATTACGAATGACAACGGCAATGGCATCGTATTGACACATAATGACAGAACACAAATGAATAGAAGAATATTTATACACATTAGGCATTGCATACATCGAATTCGAATCACATCAGGACTACATTTTCAATCAATAAACGCGCGGTGAACGACCTTTGACTATGCACGTCGCGCCGCGATGTCGCCATCAAAAGTCCCTTTAAAACTACATAACAAAATCCCAGTCTAAAAACAAAGCGCAGATATTCGGTGAGGAATTTATATCATGCTGTCCAACCACTGAGTGAAAAAAAACGGTTAGCGGTTAAAAAACCAAAAACCATGCTGGACGCTTGACTTTTCATCAGACTGTACCATACAACTGAACTTTTTTAAATGTTTTATTAGGCCGCCAAAAACAAGTTAGAGACACAAACATCGCCGCCACACGGCAGGATCACTAGACATGCTTGAGAGAAGAAGTTCACTCTGAAGAATGAAAGGACTGTGTGTGTCTCTAACTTGTTTTTGGCGGCCTAATAAAACATTTAAAAAAGTTCAGTTGTATGGTACAGTCTGATAAAAAGTCAAGCGTCCAGCATGGTTTTTGGTTTTTTAACCGCTAACCGTTTTTTTTATTTCAACTCAGTAGTTGAACAGGCACGTTTATAAATTACTCACCGGAATGTCTGCCGCTTTGGTTTTAGACTGGATTTTGTTTAGTAGTTGGCAGCTCGCGGCGTGCGATGACTCATCTGCTCTTCTGCTCCCTCCTCGGCAAAATAGAAGTAATTTTGTGTTTAGGACATGGATATAACACCGACCTAGCTATATTAATACAGTAACGCTAAAAAGTCCGAAGAAACAGTTGTGGGCTGGAAGATTTTTGAATCAACTACAAAATTTTGTTGCCTGTTTGTTGTTGACTGTTATTGTTGACTACAAAAGATCAAACATTTGTTTTCGGCTTCCGTGGGATTTCTCAGCAAGTTCCCGGTGAACCTTGTTTGTTTTATTCTAATTTGACTGCTAGAATCGCGCTTCAAGTATGCCGATGAGTGAAGAGCCGATGAGTCATCACTCGCCGCGCGCCGCGTGGTCCCCCCCCCCCAAATACGTTAGCACCGGTCAATAGTAATACATTCTTGATTTCTTGACTTTTTCAATTCTTACTTTAGAGAGGTATGAATGCGGCCTATAAAGATAAAACGCTGCATACCTATCTGCACATGTGACAAGACACTCGTAATTCGTTGCGCTTGCACCGCGCTGAACAACACGCGCGACGGAGCGGCAAACCACGATTGTCTTGACCGTCTCCAATCCTATCTAACCTTTGAAGAGTCACGACTACTAACCCACCTTTGAACACAGTCTCGTCACCTGGGCAGCAATTTGCGAATATCGCACATAGTTAATGCCGGCAGCTCTCCACAAAACCATTTTCTGTTATAATTCATCGTTATTGAGAAACGACATCTGCACCAAACCGTGCCAAAAAACAATCAATAGCGTCATCGATTACGAATGACAACGGCAATGGCATCGTATTGACACATAATGACAGAACACAAATGAATAGAAGAATATTTATACACATTAGGCATTGCATACATCGAATTCGAATCACATCAGGACTACATTTTCAATCAATAAACGCGCGGTGAACGACCTTTGACTATGTACGTCGCGCCGCGATGTCGCCATCAAAAGTCCCTTTAAAACTACATAACAAAATCCCAGTCTAAAAACAAAGCGCAGATATTCGGTGAGGAATTTATCATGCTGTTCAACCACTGAGTTGAAAAAAAAACGGTTAGCGGTTAAAAAACCAAAAACCATGCTGGACGCTTGACTTTTTATCAGACTGTAGCCATACAACTGAACTTTTTTAAATGTTTTATTAGGCCGCCAAAAACAAGTTAGAGACACAAACATCGCCGCCACACGGCAGGATCACTAGACATGCTTGAGAGAAGAAGTTCACTCTGAAGAATGAAAGGACTGTGAGTGTGTTAAGCGAAAGGTGAAAGCTAGATAAAGGGTACGTTAGTAGTAGTAATAGAATCTTGTCTAATATTTACTATCAAAAGGACAATGGCCCAGACAGCAAAGCTGTAACGCTTATGCATGCACAACCGACGATCAATCCATATATAGCTCGATAAGCTCTCATCACTAGATGTGTTGCTGCTCCTATTTCAAAACAAACAACGAATGAATGAAACAAAAAGAGATGTAGGTGAGAAAAGCATGCCAGAAACCCCCACAATAGAACAACTAGGAACCATGGTACTGCAATAACAATATGAAACTAGATTCGATCAATTGGACTGGTATTTCATCACAGAAAAATTACTATGCAACAGGCAATAATAGGTCAGATAATAGAAAACATAATAATTTAATAGGCAATCGTATGGTTTCCGCTTGTGTAGAAAAAGCGCTTGCCGACCTGATATTTCCATTGATTGGAATTTCACAAGGCGACAATGGGTGTGTATGGATGATTCAGCATGTACTTCGTTACTGCGCTGAAAAAGAACAACGGTGTTATCAACATTAGATATTACAGAAGAGTTAGTCGGTTGGACACAGATGGTTCACTCAACAAAGGTGAGCATTTATTGGGAGGGTTTGGCTTGTTTTTTTTTTGAATTAGCGCGGAAATTCTGCGAAAAACACCCCAAAACCAAGCGAGCTATAGAACGATTAATTCGAAATTGTGAGTACTCTAACTCTAAAAATCGCATAATGGCAGACTGAAACTATTAACTTTGGTGTGGGCTACACCTGTAAGCTTTTTCAATAAGTGCCTGTCTGTTTTCTTCTCGGCAGGTGACAAGACTATCGTAATATGCCGCGCCGGTGGGCGCAGCCGGGCCGACCGCCCGCACGACAAATGAGTGTCCCTGCTCGGCCTTTTTTCAAGACGAGTGTGTAAGGGACGGGAAAATTTGAATAGTTCGTCATGGTATCTTGCCTTCGCTTGAATGCATATGCAGGGTACACCATCGTGATGTGTGAACTCGTAGTGTCAGTACGACCTCCCCCCCCCTTGAAAGAGGGTCTCGGTACGACCCCCCCCCTTCCCAACCTCATACATCCAGGAAACACGCCCAGCGTCCGCAGCGAACTAGAGTGTATGACCTTCGCTGCTCCAATCGGCTAACCGACTCAACGATCATTCGCCGTACATGGCCGCATGATACGCCGCGCGCGGCGACGCGACAAACCATGAGTGTTTTGTTCTCTTTTGTTTTGCCTTTTCACAATCGTGTCTCACCCTAGAAGTCTTGTAATTCCTGTCAAGTATCCTGTAATCTCATGTCAAACTTGGCGAAATGGCACTAGCATCAATGGAACGCTATTTATCCACTTCCCCAAATCATAAGCAGTCATTCTGACAAATTTGACAGGAGTCTCCAGGCTTGACAGGTGATAACAGGGCGTACAGGGTTTTGGAAGGGTTTTCCGATATCCACAAGTGTGCGGCTTACTGAACTTGGTAGGCCGACAACGACATGACACAAATTACAAAGCTTACAGGTAGAACCCCTCCAAGTTTATTAGCGCCAGGCGACCAATATTTTGGAGAGCTCGACTAATTTTGAATATATCGCTGAAATGAAAGGACCTTAAATACCAAGCGAGCATCAGAATGATTACCCTATTTTCTGGAGTATAAGACGCCCTTTGTATACGGCACACTTGCCTCGAGCGCCACGAACGTGATTTTCAGGCTTTCTTTTGGAGTATTTTTTATTTGTTTTTATCTATGTGAGTAATCTTTTCTTAATCATAAGCGTTCTGAAAGCAATTATAAAAATAGAATAGGCAAAAATATCTAAAAAAAGCTGCTGTTATGCCTAGGATCTTTCGCCCATTGTGTGATCGTGCGCCCAACACGCGTCCCCTCATACCCCCTCCATATCGTCATGCACGGTATGAGCTGAAAAAAATTTGCCAGATGAACTATTTTTCACCTTTAGAACGCCGTCAGTTCCGGGAGGAAAAACAGAGGACAGATTCCACTAGTTATACGAGTAGATCAGACATCATGTGAGTAGACAAAGGGAGGGAAAGTAATTGATTCAAAATTAGGCCAACAGGCAGAAAAAAGATACCGATTTGTCCGATAATCTGAAATTATGCCTATGGGAAAGGAAAAATGTTTGAACAGAATCCTTCAGTGCTTCGCCAGGTAGTATTTTTTCACGAAGAATACTATTTACTTTTCAAAGGCAGTGAGCACAACTGCTGGAGGAGGACGATTGTTGCCAGCGTCATTGGTGGAAGAGCTACAAAAGGGCGTTTGACCACACCCAATTGATCCTTCCACCAATGATGATAGAGACAACCGCCCGCCCCCAGCCATCGTGCCACTGCCTTTGAGTCGATCATCATATATCGGCTACGATCTGCGAAATAGTCATTTCTCTTGAACATTGTTCTATGTTACTGTAACTGTTGCTCATGCTACAATTTTCGTCATGGTCGGCACTAGAAGTACCAACCGCGTATTCCTATAGAACGACATCTGCCGATGTCTCACCATTCATTTGAGTTGCATTTGCTGGTCGTGGAGTCATAGCTGGAGCACCAACGACCATGGCCGGCGAAGGCGTGTAAACTTGTCCAGGACGGATCGGCTTCACGATCTGGGGAGTGTTCTGGCGACGTTGGTTTCGCTGCCGCACCGCATCCTTGATGCGCTCCACCTGAAAACGAAACTATCACAGGTAAAATCATAAAAATGAGCAGCAAAGTCGAACAGAAGAGAGCGAAAGAAATGCACTTTAACAAAAGCGTGTTCATACTTTGCGACCCGCCTGGACCGTACGATTGAGCCGCTCGAGAGTTGGATCGCGCGATCACGATCGGGAGCCCTCCGAGCCATTCGGTGGACCGCCGCAACGGCAGGATTCAACTGTGCCGCCTTTCGTGCACTCTATGACGCTTTCCAATTTGGATTCTGCCGTTACGTGGTCCACCGACTGGCGGTCGAGCGCCCCAGTGGTGATTGCGCGATACGATCTCGTGCGATCCCATCGCGCAAACCAAGCGATCAGCGCGTGAAGTATGAACGCGCTCTAGATGGCAAAAAACCGAACCTCTTGCTGGTACTTTCGTCGCTCGAGCTGCGATCTCTCCTTGGTCTCTCGCAGAGCCGTCTCGAGTTGCTTGATGCGGTCCTCCCTTCCACGCAAACGTGCTTCCATCTTTGGTAGTTCAACGCGAAGATCAGCGTTATCACGGACAAGCTTGAAAATTGGGAAATAAAATGTTATCGAAACATCTCGAAGACAAGAGAATATCCCATAAAACTGGATTGAAGAGCCTACAACGTCATTTTCAAATACACCAACCGCTAATGAACAGTCTTCAAGATAAGCTCTACACAGTGAATCCTTGTTTGGGAAAATTCTAGTCTTTTTGAAAAATAGTGACTTTTTTCGAGTTATTTCTTCAATCTAAAAATGAGATCCTAGGGAATGTAGAGGAGTTCCCCCACAAAATAATGTATTTACCTGCTTGTGAACCTTAGTGAGCTTGTCCAGGTTGTTCTCAAGGAATTGAATTCGTTGTTTCTGAGCGGGGCCAGAAAGACAGTCTTCCTCGACATCTAGACCAGCCTGGCATCTCGAGAGAATCAACCGGACGAACTCTTTCTTCAGGTTTTTCAACGTTGCAAGTTCCTGAAGAATACGGTCATAAAGCAGTAGCACATTGCGCTAGACAAATGCACGTCACTGTTACCCTTTGAAGAAAGCTGAACTAAAAGCAAATAAGTAAGAAGTAATAAAAAAGCGAGAGAATGCAAAAACATGAACCGTGTTGACTCTGTCAGTGAGCGGTTTCAGCTCTCTCGCTGCCTGATCCTTCACTAGTAACTGTTTCAACTTGTTCGCATCCTGTCCCTTTACAGAGTCCATCTCCTCCAGCTTCTTCTCAGCCGCTTGGGCTTCTGCAGAGTTCATCTGAACAGAACAATTATTATAAAGCTGAAGTCTTTCCGATTTCGCTGCTTTTTAGGACTTTGTATAACAATAGGGTACTCAGTCATATACTTGCACGATTTTCAATCTTCGGAAGCTGTACGGTGAAGAAAATACGCTCGCTGGGGATTAGTGACTTTAGCCTTGCTCCTAGCAATACATCATAGAAAACGGAATGAATAAGTAGATGGTAAAGAGGTAAGGAGGGAATGAGCACATATCAATCCTCTCAGGCGGGAATGAGCGGTGGAAATATGAGCGGGAATTGTGTCGCTTTTAGATTCGTTATCGCCACAGATCAGAAAAAGCGCGATATTAACGCAGGTAGTTGGCACTGCATTTTGCTGAGCTCTCGGATAATGGCATTTCTTTGATAAAGAAGTCCTACGCCTCACCCGCATATCTCCTCCTACCTCTTTTCCCCCCTCACGACCCTCCCTGTAGACTCTCAAGACGTCAATCAAGTCCACGGTATGACGAGTGACTGGTTCAAAAGTTATCACAAGAATGCTGAGTTGTGGGCAAAAGTCATGCCCCAGGCGGGAGTCGAACCCGCACCTCACGCTTTTCGGACGAGTGTGCTATCCGTTACGCCACCAGGGCGCTTTACCTCTACTTCCACGGCTTATGCCGTAACCTTACAGCACGCACACGTTTAACTTGGTGAGCCGGTCAGCAAACAGTTAAACAGCAACTATCATAACAAAACAGCTTCAAAAACTTGTAAAGCCTTCGGCCTCGCGGTTCCATGCCGATATCTAACGATTACGGCTGACCGGCTCACCAAGTTAAACGTGTGAGTGCTGTAAGGCTACGGCATAAGCCGTTAAGCTGAGAGGGTAAAAGCGGCCCTGGTTGGCGCTGTAAGCGGATAGCGCATTCGCCCGGAAAAGGATGAGGTGCGGGTCGCGACTCCGCCTGGGGCCACGACTTGACCCCACAACTCAGGCTTTCTTGTGATAAATCGGAACGCGCCTACTGCGGCCTTTAAACAGGGCAGCTCTCATAAGCAAAACGGCTCACAAATACTCTAGGCTATAAATACCGATAGAACAAAATTAGATCAACACTCATGCATTGAACAAGCGCATCACTAAAAAATAAGATAATCTCCATTTCTCTAGCGTTTCCCGCGCCATTTCAGGGTCCGCTCTTCTTCTTAGACTTAATACTGATGTTTTCGCCAGTTCTAATACTTTTTTATTTTCGCGGAGTTCTCCACTAGCCGGATAACTTTGTCGAGCTGAGCCTAGCGCTGGTATCGTCACTTTTGCTTCTTGCACGGCATGTTTCGGCAAAGATCAAACTCGTGGCTCAATGTGCAGAAATGAAACTATACTAAGCTACATATAACACGCACGCTATCCCCACCAGAAATATAGACACGGTGAAAATAAAAAGAGACCTAGTATGACAAAGCGATGAAAAAAATGAATTCTCGCAGCCGGAGCGATAGAAAAGAAACTATCGAGCTTTACGGTTCTGACTCAGGCGCCCAAAACAAACCATAAGCGCCTGATTGTCTCGACATGCGCTCTTTTTGATGGGGCAAGGAAGGTTCCCAACACTTAATCCAGTCGTCACCCCTTAACTTCTCCTCATTCTAATCTTCGTCATATCATCACATTTAAATGGTATTTGTGATAATTGATTTATTTCGGTCATTTGGGTTCGATTTTTTGCTAGTAGTTGTTAGCTATAATTCGAATACCCAAGAAAACCAGACAAAAATACAACGCGCGCGTGGCAGGGAAGTATCCTACTATATATCTATATAATCGGCTATTGTCCGTGCCATGTAGTGTCTGTGTGTGTGTGTGTGTGTGTGGTGTGGTGTGTGGTGGTGCGTGTGGTGTGTGTCTGTCGTCTTTCTGTTGTCACGAAATTCGTAGTCACCCAAGGCACTTAAGGGGAATCAGTCAATGGGGATGGCGACAAAATGTAAATAATCATACAGTGACCGATCTAAGCCCGCCCACAGTGGGCGGGGCGTGCGTCGAAAGTTAGCTAAGTTAGTATGTCACTGGAAAAAAGTCATAACCCGGTTCCAGAGCAGTCCCCACATGAGGGAACGGTGCACTAAAACTAACAAAGGGCTGACCGAGCAAGTGGAGGAGACACACCGCAAGTGCAGGAGACACATCCGAGATGGGAAGGGCGTACTTGAGATGGGCGGTTTCCCGTGTCTGAATAAAAGTAAGTATAACTTGGACTACATAAGCTGCCCGGAGGGGGAAAAAATTGGGATTAAGGTTCGCATTGGTTTGTGCAGAGCAAATGAAGCATGACACATCCAAAACGAGGCGGGGCGTACTTGAGATGGCGGAGCTCCTGTGCAACAAAAGCCATAATTTGGCTACAAAGCACGCTCGGAGACGGGAAAAAGTGGAATAAGATTAGCAGTGGGTTGGCAGAGGAAATGGAGGAGACACATACAAAATGGGCGGGCTGTACTTGAGATGGGCGGTGCTTCCCCAGAAAGGTCGGTAACTCGTCTCCGCAAATAGATCAGCAGATCGCAGAAAATGAGACAGCCATTGACGAAGCGAACATCGGGCAAGATCCACCATGTTGTGGTGTACTGAAGGACCGCCCAGTGCGGATTGGCGTTTGAACACGAGGTACCAGTTTAAAAAGTCGTAGTTTGGTTCCTAAAGCACTACAGACGGCGCAAAAAAGTGGATCATGGTCCCCAAGTGATCAAATGTCGGAATGTGCGAGGCACCCATTGTGAGCGGAGCGTGCCCCGAGGTGGGTGGAGCCAAGTTTGAAAAGTTCGTAAAACGGTCTCTGATGCTCCAACACTGGAAAATGTAGGTTGTCGAGGGTCACGGCAAGTGAAGGCATAGCGTTGTGGGGAGAGCGGTAAGTCAAGTAGGCGAGGCCAGTCTCAAGAATTCTTCAAGCGGTTCCAGGGCACTCCAGGCCTCCTCTGTGATACGCCCCGGCCTTGCGGGACGTGGCTCCATCGCGTCTGCCTGCATTCGTATGATCAAATGCTCGACTAATACCTAGCTTTTCCTCTCATTTGTCCACGTGATCAACCCTCCTTACCACCATTCCATAAACCAAAGTTGAAAATAGGCAGGTAGTGTTATCGATTGGACGATGGGCATACTAGGGTCAAGTAGAATGTTTGATCATTGTGTTCAATAATAAAAGAAAAGCCGGATACTTAGATGGTTGTTAAAATGTGTGAAAAAGAAGAAGATAGCGCGCGGAGCCGCGTCCCGCTCGCGAAGCCGTGCTGCATCTCAGAAGGAGGCGCGCCGGCGTCAGCCGGGAAGCCAGCTGGTTTTTATGAATAGCAAAACCAGGGACTGATTGCACGAGGTAATACCATTAGGTGAATCAAGAAACGACTTCTAGAGGTGATGCTTACAAACAATACAATGAAGATTATCGCAAAAAAATTGTAAATCAAGGAAAAACAACTGTTTTGTTACCTCTTTCGCAGCTGTGTTCTCACTGAAAAGCTTTGAGACTCCGATTCGCATGTGGTTGAGAAGTTCATGGTCAGGAAGGACATCATTCTGGTTGACCTAAAACTAAGCTCGATTGTGAAGGCAGCAGCAGCAGCAGCAATAAATCGATGTGCCTCAGTACTTGAAATATTGCGAGCAAAGTCGTGAAAGCTCTATAAAAACAGAACTATTTCTTAAGCTTCGTGGATTAGAACGTGGGGAAAGAAGGAAACGAGAGGAAATCAAGTTGCAGAAATCAATGCTATCACTCCTCAAGTAGGCACAAAGACTGATAAAAAGTCAATGACCTAGCACTCACGATATCTGCGATGTTATATTCGCGGATGATGTTATATATGGCATCCTTGAAGTGCTTGATCTTGGGACCACACTCATCCAAATGCGCATTCAGAGCACTAGTCGCTTGACTTGAACTATCTTCTAGTTGCTGGTTCTCTTCCTAGACGTGATAAAACTTTAAGAACTACGAAATCTGATTGACGAATTTGATACATTTTTGAAATCAAAATGAGATTTATTAAATAAAGAATTTACCATCACGATTTCAAGCTCCTTCTTCAATTTCTCATATTCAGCGTTTCGCACCTCAAGTTGGACGGCGATATCTTCGATAGCAGAAATCATCTAAACACATTTTCTTGCCTCAGGAAAAGGAAAAATACCAGCATATAAAAAGTGAAGAAAAGGCCGACCTCTTTGGTTTCATTCTGTTTGTCGTCACTTTCCTTCTGAATGCGAACAAGCTCTTCACGCAACGTCTCCTCATTCTCTCGCATCGCTTGAATCGATTCGTCTTGCAACAAGACCTAAGTAGAAAAAAACTTGTTCTCATGGACAGTACAGAACCGGTCAATGATTACTAGCTCTTCACTAATGAACACACTGATTACTCATAAACCTTAAAGGCATGCTATTTCACAAATGGTGAGTTAAGCTGCTCAGATACTATTGACAAGACGGTAAAATACATAAAAGTGAAAAGAAAAGCAGAAAACTCCGCCCAAAATGGCCCATATAGAACCCCATGCTGTACTGTGTGCGTTTGTATGGGCATAAGGCGAAAAAAGAAGCTTGGTCGGACGAGTTCTCATTTGCTCTTTCATCTTATCACATCATTCCCACCATTCGGAATGGAGAGGGCTAGTAGCGGAACAATCGTATCAAGAGGAAACCTTGGAAATGAAAGGTGAGCGTTGCCGTGGTCAGAAGGCGAGAGTGTGGTTTCGCCGCGAGCGGGTCACGCTTTCCTCACGTATAAGTTTATTAAGCTGCGAAAGTGCTGCATTCTCAGCGCTTACTGGCATGACTACAATCTTCAAAGAAAGCATCACTAAATGAGCGCGGGTGTGCCTTCAAAATCAAGCAGGAACTAATTCATGTCATTCATGTCGAGCCGCTTCGAATATGGAAATTAATTATTTACCTGAGCCTTCAGCTTCTCATGCTCTTGACTGACTCGCTGAATCTCGTCGTCCTTCTCGTCGAGTTGTTGGTACAGCTTTACTCGCTCCTCCTCGTACCTATAACCAATCAAAAGCGTGAAAAATATGAGCCCGACACATTATACGTTGTAATCCCCAGCCAGGGGGGGGGTTGTACCTGCTCTGTGGGGGAGATTTTTTTGGTTGTTGACTCTTTCCGTTTTTTCCTTTTTCTAGATGCTCTTAACCCCTCCACCACCTGCTTGAGGACAGTTCTTTCTTTATTTTGAAAATAAGTAGTTCCGGGAAAAACTCAAAATAAGTAGTTCCGGGAAAAACTCCGGAAAAATGGGGTAGCGGATGGGAAGGAGTCGATGGGGAGAAAACTGAGGGTCGAATTTTCGGAAATTCCCAAGGCCCTGATATAAGCAGTCAACATAGCACACAAACTTCTTCTTCTCCTCATCAGTGATCGGGCCAGTAACGGAGGTGAGCATCGGCGGTGCTGGGGCGATCATCGATCTCTCCATTGATGGCGTTGTCGAATCTGTAGGCGCTGAAAGACCCCTCACAGTACAGGGATTACAGTTAAAAGAAACTACTACACTGAGTGCTAAATAGTATTCACTCACTGTCTGACACAGCCAAAAGGCCAGCGGTGTCATTGAGGTTGATCCAGTCAGCCTCATTGACACGTTCACCCCCTCGCCATCGTGATACTTCCAAATTAAGAGCTTGAATAACAGCAGAAAGGCGGGTGTTCTGCAATAATAACAGAACTTATGTTCACATTATAAATGAAAAATTTCGGAATGAAAGGAACGAAAAACTCACCTTATCCCTCTCTTTCTCATATCGGCGCTTCCATTCCTCCGCAGTAAGCTCCTCATTGATTTGGACAACGTTCTTGATGGTCTTCGCGCTGAACACAAAGAAATTTTTAGGAAAAAAATGAAAAGTACTTCGCATTTGAACAGGGCAGCAAGAATAACGATTCTACGATTCTTTTCTTGCACTCACCGTTGACCAAACATAAGAGTTGATTTCGTTTCGGCCTCATTGAAATGAGAAGGAGACGCGCAAATGATGACGGTTGTTCGTGAGTTTCCTCCTAGGGATTCTTGAAGAATTCGGGTGAGTTTCGAGTCTCGATATGGGACATGAGATTTCTGAAAACACAAAAAAATCCTCACACAGTTTTGCTAAGTAGGGGCACCACATGGTTTTCAGTTATCTTTTGAAAACTTGTTAACTGCAGCGACCAAAGTGACTTATCTGTGCCACTTCGCAGCTCCACCACAGTTTACATAGTTTACATGAACTAGCAGAAAAAAAAGCAAAATGCCCCCCCCCCCCTCCCTTCCACCCTTTCCTCGCATAGCAACAGATTTTGCCGAGCTGTGCCGAAATTTGTTGCTGTATAGGAAAAGAAAAATAGAATCTACATATGTGTCTAGATTGGAGATTCAGTCTTATTCGCAAAGCGCCCACTGCACTACTCCACGCCGTAATTAATCCCATGGGAAGCCCCGCCCCAGACTGCCACGCCCCATCATGAAATGAATGACGAAATGATCCACACATACCGTTCCTTCAGCTAATGCAGAAATGACGATACCAAGTGCTGTTAGAGATTTGTTAATATTTTTCGCTTCTTCTAACACAGTTCCTTGAGCACCAGTTTTGCTAACCTGAACAACAACAGAAGTGAGAAATTCTATCGGACGGCTTTCAACAACTCAGACTCACCTTCTCAGAACCTGCTAAATCCACCAAGTACAACTTGCCAGCAAGCTGTTTCTTTGTTGCTTGATGCTCTTGTTTTACAGTTATTAAGAAAACAGAGTGAGAACGAGACGAGTGTTCATTCATGTCTGAACATTCACAACTTTGAAAAAATGAAAGATATCAGTAATAATGATATGGTACACTTATTACGCCGTTTGGCTTGAAAGGGGCATTTTGTACTTTCGCTAATTCCCTTTGTTAGTTCATGTTAAATAACAAGTCTTATTTGGTAAGACCTGTAAACTCCATTGAAGCTGAGAAATGGTGCGAGTGAGCCACTTTGGTTAGAGGAATTTACAGGGTTTTTTTAGATGGTCCGTACAAGCTTAGCTTTGTACCATACCTAACCCACCAAGCCGAACTGCGCTCCTTTACTTATCTATTCAGAATAGAGCATTTGCCTTGTCTCTAGGAAATGCGGTACGCTGCACGTTGGGAATTCCTAGCGGGATATCTTATTTGGTAGGTGGGGAGTGGGTTGTATTTGGCGTGAGAAAATCCTCTCTGATACTTGGTCTTTTTGGTTTCGCGCACTCTGTCTACATTGCCAGAAAGATTTTAGTGGGAGGGAGGGGGGGGGTGTTTTCTCATGGTTGGAGATGGGGAGGGCCGCATTGGCCTTTGAGAGGATTCCGAATTGTGAAAAAGTTTTTTTTCGACTGCTATGGGCAAAACGTGGTGGCTCGGTTCTTAGGGAAAACTGGAAAAGTGGTAGGAAGTATGAGAGAGGTAGGATGATGGTAGACTAGGATGGGAAAGGGAGGATGGATCGTACCAGTGGATGGAAATTTGGATCGTAAGTGCTTAAAATTTTCCTCAGCGCCAAGAACTCAGATTGTAAATGAATAAATAAAACAAAAGTCTTCGGTAAATAATAGATAGGATGAAACCAACTAGTAACGGCAACCATTCGATTGCTTTTCCCGTCTTCAATCGTTTGTAACACTTCATCGGGGCTCCCAACGAATCGTTCAGTGGCTCCTTTCACATAGGGGACACGATTCTTGTCTTCGTGAATCGAGAGATTCACCTTTTCAGCTGAAAGCAGCAGTATCAATTATAAGATCAAAACGATGAAGAAACGATTAAGCCATTGCGTACCGCGGCGTTTTTTCGCTGGCTGCCGCGTGTGCCCGAGCCATATTTCGCAACCTCGCCGGCGTGCTGCACATGGTGCAGCACGCGGCCACGCAGAGCGGTATTTCTCGCGCCCGCAGCGAAGTATAAACTCAACGTACGTCGTTTCGCTTCTCCAGGCTATTTTTTTGGGAAACTACGCCTAATTTATGGCAGCCGTTCCAGATAGGCAATGAACGCTCCGAATAGATCGTTTGATGAACTTCGAACTTCTGATTGAAAGTGATGACGAAGTGATGAAGCAGGGCCCTGATACCCCAGAAGATATGGTTGTCCGCGTGAATCATTCAAGTGATGAGTCCGAATCAAGCGAAGAAGGCTCAGATACAAACGATGGAGGGATTCAATGGACCCCAAATATCAGCAGGCAGAACAATTTTGACTTTCAAGGTTTCGGTGGTGCACTGGATGAAGATGTTCCAGTACCCAATCCAATTTTTCCGGCGATTTTTCACAAACGATCTCGTTGATTTGATTGTAAGAGAAACCAATCGTTATGCTATCGCAAAGTACTCAAACTGGATTAATCTCGACGAGGGCGAACTACTGAAGTTTTTGGCGATTTGTTTCCAAATGGGACTCGAAATCAGGTCAAACCTCAGAGATTACTGGTCGACAAGAAAGGTGTTTAGTGAGTCGTTCGCAGCAATTTTCATATTTCTGCATTAAGTGTTTCCACACATATCATCAACGGTGTCCTGTTTAATCCTTTATGAGTGTTTATGAACGTTGAAAATAAATGAAGAAGATCGCAATTGAAGTATTTCATGAAAGAGGTCAATAACCCAAGTGCTCCTTCAGCGATCGAGGTCCCACGTACTTCTGCTGTTTTCATAAAAAACATGCGCTCGCAACTTTGTAGCAGAAAGGATGCAAAATAATCCAGATGGAGCGGAAAAGTTATCGTGCTGCACCATGTGCAGCACGCGGTACGCAATGGGTTAAAGTGCTCCACTTGAAAATGAAAAATTCCAAATAAAGACATAGATAATGGAACAAAAGAGCAAAAAAAAAACTCACGATCCAACAAGTCACGAATCTTCTCATTGTAAATTTCAAAGTAGGAAACTTTAATGTGAAATTCTAGTTCAGTGTCCATAGTATAGATGTGATTGAATATATCTTGTACTATCCGTGGAATGATACCCTGCATTACTTGATCGCCAATCACACCCTGAAATAACAATTCTTATTCTAAAATTAAACTATTATCTGATCCTAGCATTACAAGAAAGGCGCAGTTCCACTTGGTGGAGGCATTCTGCTGGCTCCTATCGAGCACTATTAATGCCTCCTGCGGAACCTGTGCGTACCTGTAAAGCTGTGCAATCGCATTTACATTTGACAAGAATCTACAGGTTTCACCAACGAAATTCGTGTAAATTGATAGGAACTAGCAAGAAAAACTAGCATAAGGCGAAATGTACCCACCTCCTTAGCCGAAGAGCACCTTCTTCAACTTTTTAAACCAATGTTTTAGTAGTTGGCAACGTACCTCCATGGTATGGGTTTTACCCGACGATGTCTGTCCATAGGCGAAAACAGTTCCATTATAGCCTGACAGAACATCTTGGACAATGTGATAGGCTGCACCCATATAGACTTGTTCTTGAGTTGTATTCGGTTTGAAGACTTTATCGTACACAACTGCTGTACCCTGAAAATGGAAAAGAGATTTTGATGACGTTCCTGTCTCGACTCTTCACCATTACTTCTTCTTTGATTGCTGACTTCCAAAGTAGCTTACCCTGAGAAGGTTACAATCTTCACGACCGATTCAACTTTCCCTCAGTAGTCACAGCTGTATTC
>MU912579.1:7468-41325 GCA_036418165.1 Cooperia oncophora
TTCGGTTCGAATCAGTGGGATTTCTCTGATACGCGACTACACGACGACGACGGCGAACCGGCTTCTGCGGTCTCATCTCGCAGAGGTCAGAATAACAGTGTAATATCTTCTTGATTATCGCTTTCAGCCGCGGGGGCGCAGATTTAGTGGAATGCCGTCCCAAGACCAGTAAGCGCACTTGGCATTCATCGTTACATTCGTTACGGATATACTTATGAGCGGCGGACACATCCACGTCCGCTAAAGCTGGTCTTTGCTACCGGAACGGCCACGCATTTCAGTAGACCTTCGCTTCGTCCATTTGATGGCCACCATTTCTCTGTCACTGTGGACATGTTTCTTTCCACTTGTGGACAGGGCAGAGACCACATCCAGACCAGTCATGCACGCGCCCCTCGGCTCTGATACTATGCTGGTGGCTAACTGCGATCAGGTCTGAACAGTCATCGATTCCTGCATGGATCGTTCTGATAATAATCTCAGAACTTCTGCAAAGCTTTTGCAAAACAGTTTGCTTTGTTTATTTACTGTGACTCAGGCAGTTGACCCACTTGGGCCAACTAATAAACTCCACTATCAGCTGTCAATATAAGGCACCGGAAGAGCTCTGTTTGACAATATTTCAACAAACTTTCTTTCTTGAACGCCTCCCACAAGTCATTTGATGTCATTTTGTTTTTATGCTACAATGCTAGCTTGACGCGTTTTTGTTCTCCTTTTTTTACTTGATAGTGTAAACTTCATTTCCAGAGGGCAACTCGTTTTCCCTCATTCCGAAGAGCTTTTCTGGTGAGGTTTTTCATATGTGAGGTGACGAGTTCGTTCTCGTTTCTCACATGCTGTCAGTGAAATTTGCCTCCTTTCATGGTTGCCACATCTCCAATCATCTGTTCAGTCCTCGACATGCATTGTTCAATGAAGCTTCTACTCTTCAAACGCGTCAGAACATTTAGTCGAAGTTAGTCCGTCCATAGGTATGATGGCGTTTCTTCCAACAGCTGTTTATGTCATTGAGAAGCACATTCCTTCGTAGAGTTACCTCTCGTGTAATATGCTAAAGCACCTGGTGTGTGTCCTTGGAAGTTCGTTATCTTGATGAAACTTATGCGCGTAACTTGAAACTTTGCCGCCAAGCACATTCCAATCGCACTCGACACTTCTCGTATTTTCCACTCTTTCTATTCCATTCAACAATTCCCAGGCTTGTCTGTTCTGTCCTTCATTCACAGTCCTTCCAGGGGCCATTTCGCGCAACAAAAATTCAAATGGCCACAGCCAGCTTTTCCGATTCGATCACGGCCTAGGCAAATGTTTGCTAGTTTACACCCTTCATGTTGTTTTCGGTACAGTTTAACGGCGCCTGGTCAAAAAATAGCTATGACTAAGGTTTAAGGATCCTCAAAAATGGTTTTTTTTTCAAAAACCAGAAATAACCCAAAGGTGGTTTCGCCCGGACCACAATGTTGGGTTGGGATTTTGGTTGAGTCACGTGCGCACCCCTTTTTAGGGGGTTGATACAACGCCACCCCCCCCCCCCCCCCGGTTCTCTCCTCATCGAGCCGTCGATGCGGAGGAAGGGTATGTAGTATACATGAAACAGGAAAAAAAATTATGAAAAGTCAGAAAGTCAGCAACCTTCTGGCTCAGAAGGGAAATAACGACTCTCTCAACAACGAACAAATGCACCCTCCCCCCACCCTTCTTTTTACAACGTCCGTGGAATAAGAAAAATCAACTAACAGAATAAATTTGTCTTGATCCAAATAGACCCCCTCCAGCGACCAAGTACGACTCCCCCCGCTGTTGGGGAATCCATGTGCCCTTGTTCTGCTTAATTGTTTTTCATTATTACGGTAGAGATTAGGAAGATCTGCAATTGCGACTTCAACGAACAGGTTTTTGTGGAAATGAAGGATATACGTGACAAAATGACAACTGCGACAGACAACGAGACGTCAGAGATTTGTGGACCGATACGCCAAAAGGGCGCTCATCGGGTAGCGTAGGCGGTAGGTGGTGGGTCGAAGTAAAACCGCCATTGAACTTCGGCCGATGGTTAATGTGAAGCGTTCTAAAATGTTTTCGAGTAAGAGTGGTCGTACTGTATGACGTCAAAGAAGTCATTTAGTCAATCTTTCTCGCTGCTCCGATAGTAGAGAGATCTGCACCAAGGAACCCGACCGACGCACATAACAAAGCAGATGTTTACCTATCAGTCGTTGTACCGGTACCTCTGGGCATTCTTCGCTTCTCGTCCTCCGGGAAAACCTCTCTGATCTCGCATTTCTCTAAAATAAATATCGGGCAACTTGGGTCCAAAGTCACTGTCAGCCGTAATGCTAAACGCAACTAACTCCACCAATTGAGATGCTGATTCATTTCGTTCATTCAATCTGACTGCAATCAATAACGAATTCATGTCAATTTCTGATTCGCTTATTATGTGTCAGTACCTCTGGAATTTCAATAAATGACGTACCGCCCGCCATGTGACGCCTTCTAAAGCTTCTTCCTCCAACATCAAATGCCTTTCAGACCAATGTGGACGAGCTGGTTTGGTGGCTTCGCCGAACCGTCCGACTATGCCACCGCCGAAATGCCTGACATTAATGTTCAGGCAGTCATTGTGAGTTACTGTCAGGACTTCATGTATGTACTTGGTTGCAAAAGAGGGCCAAATAACCCTTTATTCAGGTCTCAGCCATCTTTGTCATCCCATATTTGGCTTTTCTGGTAATTCTACCTGGAGTTCGAGAGAAGCGCTTAGTGACATTGGCTGTCATTACGGTAGTAACATTGACAGGTGCAATTCTAGCAGGTATGTTCTCTTGGATAGAGGGATGTCAGGAGGATGAAGGATGAAGAGTTCTTTGCCGGTTGATCAAATCCTTTGTGGAAGCGGCTTCGTAATTCTGGGCTTCATTCAGGAATCGAGTGGTTTATTGGAATGTGAATGTGACCTATACAATGGCTTGGCGGCCATGCGACGTACAAGTACAGGTTCTTGTCCTCCCAGACGCATTTGGTAGGGCACGCTTAACACTCCGCTAGCGTGGTGAAATCTCGGGTAAAATCTCCTGCCCAGGCCCAACTAAGCCTCCTCACCCTCTGGGACGGTAATTGTACGCAGATTTGTACTGGTGAGGGACAAGAACACTCTTTATACATCACCTCCAAACAGCTGCGAAACTGCTTGTATCGTATCACCCATGGACTACCTGGGAACCGGTACTCTTGAGGTGATCTCCTACATCGAGTCATCTCCGACAAACTGTCGCTTACGGGTCCAGGATACTCCCACCGTGGTCGCCCCAAAGGGGGGCCCGCAAGTTTGATGATATGTATGGGCCGGAAGTTCCTGGAATGGGGAGACCGATATTCTCTTCATGGACCTCGGACTGAAAGACTTGAGTGTTACATCCAACAGCTCGAGGAGAATATGCTACCTTCATGTCGTCGCCTGCACCGTCTTGGAAACACTGCTACAGGATTGGGTGTTAACACGTAGAATCGTGGGCCTAGGGGAAACTCTCGCCCACTCGGAGTCGAAGGGCGTTGTGAATTGAAGAAGACGGAACACTCAAGTGTACTACCTTCTCTAAACACTCGATTACTGGGTTGTTCGGGAGGAGCTCAACAGTGTGGTCTACAGTGGCGGAGACCTCACTGAACTTAGGCACCGAATCACGGTCGGTCTCTCCATGGCGTTCGTTTAGAAGGCTACGGCGAAGTTTCGTAATAGTACAATAAGTCGTTGGTTTCGATGGTGGAAATGTCCAGTCAGAAGGTAACAAACTTCACTAACTAGACATCGCATTTAATAAGCCGCTACGACTCTGAATGGAAGTAGAATGCGTCCCACGAAGGGATTGTTCAACAGCTGCGATTCTATACTTTATCCTTTTATGTTCTCTTTCGAGTGGGGTTAACACGTTGCAAGAAAGAGTTGTAACTCACTGGCTTTCAGCCTCATTGTGTCTTCCGGGCTGGACCGGAGGCTCTGCCAGGATACTCTCTCAACTAAGGTGGGTGACCATAGTTGCTCGCGATTCTTCCAAAAGCTCCAAAACTAGTTTCTACAGGTCCCATGTAAACGAAAGAATGCGGGCTCGCGTGGGTGTAAATGTTGGTCTCAGAAGCATCAACATCACGCTACGATGTACGAATTCTGTAGACAGTTTTGGACCATCTATAAGAGAATCATCGTTGTTAAGAAAATTTCGAGCAATTATTTTCAGTTGAAGAAATGGTGGAACTGGACAAGCAAGGGTCACGGATAGACATGAGCCGACTTTACTACAATGAAAACTTCGACATCTCTGGAGGTTTACGACTTTCTCTTGAAAAATCGCTGTAAAATTATTTCCCATGTCATTTCCGCCTTCGGGATGATGGTCACTTTTCTGCAGTTGTCTTAAAATGACATGAAAAAGAGTAAGTAAGATGAAATGGTGGATACGATGCTTTCTTGGTTTGGGGGGGGCATCTGTGCGCACTTCTACTGGGCAGTGATATACGAACAAAATGCCTCGCCGTTTTAAGCCACTGGAATCACTTTTCTTTTTTATGGGAAGGTAGCGCTGGACGATTGTATAGTCAGGAAAGGGACTTCTGTTGAAAGTTAACATCCAGTTTTGGAGGGCACAAATATACCAGGGAACTGGCTGAGGGGGGGGAGGGCTTGGTGAGGAGGTGAGAGAGAACCATTTTAGTGGGCAGGTAAGGCACATGGTTTTGTCGAAACCTGGTTTCCCTACTAATGAGGTATGGCTCACCTAACCTCGAGTCCTTTGCACCGTCCAATGACTGCGAGGTTTTCGGACATTTGCGAACTGTAAAAAAAAACTATTTACTGCGCCAATAGCCGACGAACAGTTTGATTCGTTTGTCACCGAACCTGGATCACTTGCTCTCAACAAAAAAAGTCCTGATTGCAACCAACGCTCCTTGTAACGGTGACACAAAAAAGAAACAGGTAGCATTAGTGTAACAACGTGCCCATCATTGCCAAAAAGGAGTGGGCACATATGCCCCCACCGCTCCAAGCAGAATAGCGCCAGGATACTGTGAGCACATGTATGAATGGTGGATCGAACTGCGACCAGACCTCAGTCAGTTCTCCAAAATCATTAAGGCTGCGTTCATTCTTTGCGGCAGCGTCAACCAGCGACCCATAGCGTCTCGCAGCGTCAGCCACTAGAAAAGTACAGATATTGATCTAGCGTCTACCAGCGTCCGTCAGCGACCAGCGGCGTCTATGGACCAGGGAAGTCTAGGTATCAATCTGGCGTCCTAAGCGTGTAGCAGTTCCATCACCGACCAGCGAGAGTACGAGACGATAGGAGGGTACCAGCTATTGCTGGTGAACGCCGGGAGACACTGGTAGACGCTGACAGAGCTAGAGCGGTAAACTTTCTGAGAAAACGACGTTGTGAAGGGGATCATATGGGAGGAGAAAGGTTGAGGGGAGGGGGGCGCATTTCTTCGGGATTTCGCACGCCACTATGTGGTGCCCTGTCCTCTGGGGTGCCTTGCCCTCTGGGTAGAGGCAAACGTCTTTTCCATCGATTCATAGCTGTTTCCTCTTCACGGCAAACGTCAACGGTTTTCAAAACTATGAGTCTACTAATCCAAGAAGGCACTCGCCCCTTTTATATTGAACCAAATTTTTTTCATTTTCTTCATTTTTTTGCGCGTCTTTGCCCTTTGAACCCAAAAAACGTGTGTATACAGTTGGGCTGTCCAAACAAGAGTGAAAATGCGGTAGTTCCGAACAACGGTGTTTCGATCTTTGCATTATTTGCAGTGTCGTCTATGACCGGCGAAAGTTGGCAGATCGCCTACCAAACGGACGGACTGCCGTACCCGATCTGAGCATACTTGAATACTTCTCACTCAACCAGGATGCCTTCGATTGGGGAAGGCATTACCGAACAGCCGGTCACTACACTTATTCTGCCATCAGGTACTTTGCTTTTCTTATTCTTCTTTTTACAGTGCATGGAGAGATCCCTCTGTCTCAGAGGTTATTATAGACCCTCTGCCTTTCTTCTGCTTGCTTCGTAGTTGAACGTGATGAGGCTTGGAATGAGCCCGCATCCGGCTGCCTTTTCTACCAATAGGGATAGGGTAATGATTGACTCAGAAAGGAAAAGCCTATGATAGAAAACTCCCTAGGTAGGCTCATTCCATGCCTCTTCACACCGCCTCAGCGGGTTGCAACGATATCAGCATCATCTGGGAGCCAGTCTGCCAATAAAATCATTTTTTCTTATGGAAAAGGTGTGGTTTTCTTAGAAGCTTTCAAGCGAGAGATAAGTTCAAGGTCTGGCCCCCTTTTTCTATTTTCACTTTTTCTCTATTTATTTATCGCTCCGTTTCTCCTCCACCACCACTTCCTTTAGTTCTTGCCCGATTTGTTTTTATTTGCTAGCTCTCAGCACCATGCTCTAAGAAACATTTCCATTACAACGAATTTCATTTTTATTGCAAACTTGCACCAACCTTGATTTTTCGTGGTCGCCATCGGTCCTTGCAAAGTTACACTTCAATCCATTTCTATTTTCTCTTTCCTTGCCTGCGTAATACTGATAAATAGATGGTTCCACAGTTCCTCCCCATTAATTCACCCTAAAAATAGTTCCAGCGTAGATGTCATGCTCGCTTTCTTCCGATAGAAGAACGGTGATTACGTCAGGTCTACTCGTTGCTATTATACGTCTCGCATTTACACTACACTTAGAAGAAGGGTCCGCGATGTCCTACGAAAATGTAAATGTTTGCGTGGGAAAGGTAGTGTGGTCCGTAGTGGACAACCTTGGGCCAGTTTAGCTGCAGGAAGTTGGAATTTGTAAGGTAAAGACTCTAAAGGGCGGAGTTCTTGCAGTGACACCTCCTCTTCTCCAGTGACTCCGCCCCTAGGCTCAGACTTCGAAGTCCGCGTCTAGCGAAAAACGATGCTACCGTCGAGCAGTATGAAACGAGCGCTCCATTATCGTTTGTAGGGTTATTGGTCACAGGTTTTTTCATAGGTGTGGGATTATAAGGATTCCCCTGACTGGAGTGGTCCCACTATGCGGTCTTTCAAACTTGCGCATTTGCTTAAGGCTAGAGGGACCTTACTGGAGGTGTTTCCGACGTTCCCCCTGATATTTCCTCGCCACTGACAAACCCTTTTGCAACTTCTCTTCTACCATTCAATCCCACTACTACTCTCATCCGTTCTTTAGTAAGCTCAGCCGTGAAGATCAGGTCCCTCGACGGTCGTAATGCCTGCCTACGCCAACCCTTGGGTCGTTCTAGTCTATTTGAAAATCCTAATCTAATTTCATTCAATAAATCCAAAGTATGCATTTCAGTTTTGCGCTGTCATGTTGGGCGCTCGCCGTCGTGTTCCTCCTGCTTGTGCCGCACCACTTCGGCATGGTAGGTTCAGATTTGATTGCTTGAGAACCCTCACTTATTTCTGTGTTTAGGCTATGTTGGCCACAGGGCTGTCGGCTCTGTTTGCCTGTCTACTATATCTGATCATGTCTCCATGTGAACTACAAATTGGTTTTGTTGGAACACAGGGCAATCGTATTCTCATGAAAATGAGTTTCCAATGGGCTTTCTACTGCGTTTGTGCCGTGGGTAAGCGATTGTACTACCAAATCCGAGACTATTGTCACTCAAGCGGCGATTACCTGAAAACAAACTGTGTACTCACCTTCGAGGGAAGCGTTTTCCATGTGCGAAGTGAATGGTCCGCGGCTGGAATAGCGTGCTTCTTTCTCCGCTCAAAAGTGCACACAAATGGCCTGTACTGATGCTCAGGTACTGTCTCGCGACTTCGCCCACACTATCCGCCAAGATGCGAATAGGTCGATGCCACAGCGACACCACAGTTCAGCGGCAGAGTACAATCAGAAGTGAGAGGGTGCAGACAAGTAGCACGATTGGCTATAGTTACAGGGCACATCGTTGTTGGGGAATCCCCAATAGGGGGTATTTGGTCGCCAGGAGGGGGGGGTCGTATTTGGGCTGAGAAAAATTTATTTTGATAGTTGATTTTTTTTCTCGCTCCATGGAGTTTGTTGAAGGGAGGGAGAGGAAGGATTCGCATTTGATCATTTTGGGAGGGGGGGGGTCGTATTTACGTTTTGGCGTTGTGGAGTGGCGGTTGACTTTTGGTGATTTTCCTGTTTCACGTACTATATGCCCCCCCTCCGCTTCGATGAAGGACAGGGGAGCTGGAGGGGGGGGGGGTGTACCACTCCAAAAAAGGGAGGGGTCGTATGGAGTCACTAAAATCCCACAGTGATGTTGCCCTGGTAGTTAGGGGCGTAGGGCTGTCGATGCGGCGCTCCGGCGGAGTGGAGACGGCACCGAGCATTATTACCTTGCAACCGTCCCGGGCATTTTGAGCGGAAAAAATGACATGCTACTGCTACTGTGGACACATTCACCTCGCACTTAGCAGGGACCAGCATAAATGAAGGTGAATGTTCAGCTGATTGCAGCAAGACATTAGTGTTGAGATAAACGAGAAAACTGATGTAGTGCGCGCATAAGGGACATACTGAGGAATGTGAGGAACTTGAGTAAAAATACAGAGGATAAACAAAAAGAGAGGAGTTTTTAACTTTCCAGTTTACAAAAAGAGAGGAGTTTTTAACTTTCCAGTTTATCTGACGAAAGCCTAGCTGTCTATTTAGGGCTACTCGCAACGTTTGTTGGTGTGGGCCTTATTCTTCTCCAACACTATCGTGTCTACACTCTCTCGACATTCTTGGACGCTCGTTTGGACGAGGCAGTCAATCCCAGCAAGAACAAGCAACTTGACTCTGAACAGGATCTTCCAAACAGTTTACAGGTCACCCATTCAGTAGGAATTTCTGCAATTTGAAGTCTTATAGCGGCGCTTTGTAGGTGATGCGTCGCACGAAGGGCTCGGCTCCGGGCTCTGTTGCGAGCGAGAAAAAAGCCTCTTCAAGTGGATTCCAGTCCAGAACTAGTTACACTGGGTCGATGAGGTGCGTTAGCTATCTTTTTCAGCCTTTTCGATTTCTTTTGTTTCCGATAAGCCTTTTTGCAGGAGCCAATCCTCATTTGAGTCAGTACACGGCGATCTGCAACGATCGCCGTCCAATCTGACGATTGATGACGACCGCCAACCGTCCCGACGCCATCGAGAGTCCGACATTTCGGTTACAGTCCAGCACTTCTGAGGCTAGCGGTGCAGCGCGGTACTCCGCTGCGTCATAGATCGTTGTATTCGGGATTCTAGTCACTTGCCATCTTTGGTGGAAGTCCTCACACGTGTTACCATTTAGCCATACAAATTGACTTATTGCCATGTCGCTTCCTTCTCTGTCTCCTCCTCTACTAAGTCTCCCCGTATTGTTGTGTTTAAATGAGCTTTTTCCAATTGTTGCTTAATTCATGATTGTTTTTCGGGTTTCAATTGTAAATATTTCTTTCGCGATATGCTCAGCGTATTTCGTCATGGATTGGCAGCTTTTAATGTTTTCTAGATGACTATTTTTTATACCGATGAGATTATTTGATGTACTGCTTTTGAGTCTTTCGCAAGAGTTAGGACTTGACGATCCTTCCTTTCCACCACTTTTACGTCACTTCTCTCATTCTTTCGTCTTTTAGCAACCTTTCTAGATTGACTAGATGTCAAACGGGTGTCGAGTAAGGGATGTGATGAATTCTGCTAGAAGATTTCTACTAGAAGAAGTCCCGAGCACCCTAGCAGTTGCTGATCCTATAAGAACTTGCAGATCTCCCCACATTCCTTACACAGTTCTTTAATGCAATTTGATTTATGTCGCGAATGAAGCTTTTCTCTTTGTCACTTTACAACACAAATAAACGGCGGCGGAGAGAAGAATAACGGGGAATCGTGATGTATTGGGTCGCGAAGAAATTCTCGCGATTTTCAACCTCAAACTGCAAAGGTACATCTTGACTTCCAGCGAAAAAAATCGTAGGTGGCGTTGTTGAGAAACAGAGCTGCATGTGCTAATTGACTTATTCCTAAAGAAAAAGGGAAAGAAAGCCGTCGGGAAGGCTTCAAATAAGGCCCTTTTCGTGTCACGCGAAAGACAAAATCAATGTGGATATCGGGAGAGAGGCCAGAGAAAACAGCGAGAGAGCATGCAAACGAAGGAGAGCGTAAATAAGACATCTATCAACTTGGGCGGAGTCACTTGAGCAACCTTGCGCCTTAACACCACTACCTTGCCACTTACTGACGTGTGACTTGTACAGGGTTTGTTATGCTCTGGAAGACCTAGAACTTTGGAACGTCCTCGAAAACCACGAGTAGCTCAGAGGATCATCTGGACAGTTCTAGTCCCTCGTTCAATGGACCAAGTGGGACCGAAACATGATCGCCGACATGTGGCTGCGTACGTCGAAGAACATCCCAGTACTCTGCGGGTCGGCAGAACAGTGGGAAGCTTCACTGGATCAAAAATTAGGAAGAAAAACGCCTCTCTGCGTCTAGTATCACTTTTTTTACGGTGCTGCATGCATTCTGGTTTCATTTAACACGGAGGGATAGTCTTGAAGGGAATGCCTGCGCATCACTCGATCACTGAGCAGCCAATGGAAAACTGGCGTTTCTATTCTCCCAGACGAGTCTGGTACCGATCATATAGCCCTGGAGAGATAAAGGTTTGGTTGGCAAGGGCGCGAGTACGACCTGAGAATTCGGACGCGCAGGCTGGTAAATGCTTCAACTTGTCCTTCGCACCTCCCGCCTCCATGAGGCAGTAAGTAATAATCAAAATTCGATAGTCGTCACCACGTCACCCGTACACGACCTGCTTTCAAAGTTGGCCGAATTATTTAGGCGGGTGTAGTCGCACTAGAATCAATCGCCCACGCACAGCATATCGTGGAGTCGATTCTCTCGTGTCTGTGGATGTCAACGAAATTGAAAAGCAGGATACTGGCCCTACTCGAGACAATTTTACTCTTTAGGGAGAGGAGGCTTGTCCGTACTGACACACCCAGTGACATAATATTTCGTTGAAGACCACTGCCAGATCTGGTGATGTCGGCGTGTAAAACTCTGCAAAATTTCTACTCTCATTTTCAACTAACAATTTGTTTCTTTTATTTCTCATATCTGACACGCGTTCAAGTGAAGGCAGTGGGCACGTATCTGGACTCCATCTACAATCTCATCATTACGGACTGTCGCGTGTGAGTGCGGGCGTTGGCGGCGGTACGCGAATCGTTCCGCCCAATTGATGAAGGCCTGCAAGTGATATTACTGTATTATATCCTTCGTATTATATCCCTCGTATTAACTCGTTTTCTACCACTTTTTGTCGCATACGCGTTTCAACAAAAAGGCTGAGAACGGCTTTAACAGTGTGCGCACTCCTACTGGCTGACACGCCCCGACAGTCCGTAATGATGAGGACAGTACTTGTGATGTTTGCACCCTTTTTCATGGCCTTAGTAGGTGTATGGCATCAAGAAAAATAAACTGAAGAAACGAACGATAAAGGCTTCAATTTCTGAAACGCTATTCTCGAAAAAACATCTTCGATTAGCGGGACAACTTCAATTCGTCTTGGATTCTTCGAAGACACATGGTAAGCATCAACATAGTTTGGGGTGCATGGCTAGATACTCCAGTGTCGAATGTAGCGGTTTCCCCGTCCTAACATGCGTAGGATGGGATCGTTCTAGTTGATACAAGACGTGAAACACGCTAAATTCGTCCATGCTCATCCCAATTGCCTTTTTACGTGCGCAAATCCGTTAATGCTAAAGCCATGGCGCGGTCGCGTGCGGCCTCTTGGACCTGTCAAGTCTGTAATTACGCTTTGGAAATAGGAAAAAGGCACTTTTCCTGATGCGAATACATTTTTAGGTGTTTGCTCATGCTTCAAAGTCCGAATAGAAGGTGATGAAGATGACAAAGGCTAGAAATGAAGAACAACGAATGTAGATGTAAATAAAAAATGAAAAAATCAAGGAAATGCATAATTAATTTAAAATCGCTTGTAAATTCCTTGGCGATTCGCGAGTCGGCTCAAAGAAAATAGAATACTTTAAACTAATAATGGCACCTGAGCCGTTTTCATTTCATGTTTTGTGGGAATCGCGGCTTCCTCTGAGGGATATTGGCAGAAGTATGGTGCTCATCATTGCAGACCGGTGGGGCGGCGCGTGTGACTCGGCTGTGACGCGACTGTCATCACAGCCGAGTCACACGCGGCGCGGCTCACGCCCACCGGTCTGCAATATGAGGACTGTACTCTGGAAGACCTAGAACTTTGGAACGTCCTCGAAGACCACGAGTAGCTCAGAGGATCATCTGGACAGTTCAAGTCCCCCGTTCAATGGGCCAAGTGGGACCGAAACATGATCGCCACGATGTGGCCTGCGTTACGTCGAAAGAACATCCCTGTACTCTGCGGGTCGCGCCAGAACAGTGGAAGCTTCGACTGGAAGTCAAAAAGATCAAGAAAAAGCTGTCTACTGTCGAGTTTATCACTTTTTACGTGTGCATGCATTCTAGTTCCATTTTTAAGAATCGCGGGGATAGTCTGGGGGGGGAATCGGCTCTGCGCAATCACCGATCAGCTGAGCAGCCAAAGGAAAACTGGCGTCTTATCTCCCAGACGAGGTTTATCGATCGTGAGCCGGAGAGTAAGCCGTTCGTTGGCATGGGCGGGAGTCGACCTGGGATTTGGACCGCGCAGGTGGTAAATGCGCCACTTGTCACTGCACCTCCCCCGCCTCCAGAGGCAGTAAAGTAAAATCAGAATTCGATAGTTAGCGTCATGACCCTGCTTTCAAGTGATGAGCCCTAATTTTTTAGGTGGTGTAGTTCGCATTAGGACTCAATCCGCTCAAACGCTGGACAGCACTACGTAGCAAGTCGACTCCCTCCTGCTACGTGCATGTGCACGAAGTTTAGAAAAGATGCAGGATACTCCCTCTACTCGAGAGCACTTTAGAGGAGAGGAGGCTGTCGTACTGACCACACTCCCAGTGTACATATATGTTTCGTGAAATTTACTGCGAACTGGGTGAGAAGAGCAAGCTCTCGAAATCGGTTCGTTAACTTCTTGCCCATTTCTACTCTCATTGTCAACTAAGTTTAGTTGGTTTTTTATTCTTAGTGACCGCGGTCGAAGTGACAGTGGGCACGTAGCGACCCCCACTTATTTGTAAATGTCTGCCTACCCTTTTTCATGCGCCCTGATGTAGTATTGACGCATTCAAAAAATAACACGAAGGATTGAACGAAAGTATTAGGTTGTCCGGAAAGTTCTTAGCGTTTTGTGCACCTAATCTTTGTACATTCACTGCTGATTAAAAACTCATTCTGCCTTGCTTCTCAGTAGCACATCCTGTAGAGAATTTCTTGCGCTATCTGATGGTATAATTGCCGTTTCACCATTGCTTGATAAACCCCTTTTTTCAAGATTTTTTCAAGCATGTGAAAAGAGCATTCGGACGATTTTTTTCTTCGGCTATAAATTGGGGCAATCCGCATCGAAAACAGATCCTCGAACAAATTAACCCAGGTGTGGAGCGGAGCAGGGCACGCCATTGCGTTGTGATCATTTCCTGAAAAATACGACCCCCCCTAATTCCATCTTCAAGTACGACCCCCTCCCCATGTTACCTCTTCCCTAGATTTTTCCAACCTCCTACCACTTTGTCTATTTTTTCCCAAAAAGTTTCTGGTTTTTTTTACAAAATTTTGCTGTCGAGGGGGGGGTCGCAGTACCTACGTACGTCCCAAGCACGTCCAGCACTCTGGCGCTGGTGTAGCATACTGACAATACGTACGAGGAAGGGGCGATGATAGGAGCTACGATCACCGCCCACAAGGGCCCCATGAATTTATAAAACAAGAGGACTCACGACGTGACGATTAATAAACAGATGAAAGTACATTCCCGGACTTTTCTGATCGTAGGAGCACATTTGCTTGCAATTGGGAAGCCCTATCTAGAAGTTACACCTTCCAAACACCTGCGTGAAAGCCCCATGCATGGCGCATTGCATATGTGATGCCAATTGGCGCCCAATGGCCTATTACCTGATATGCTTGACGAAAACATGTGTTTCAGAAGCATACCAAAGTCTTCGAGCCAACTGGAGGTTTCCTGGCCTCGGAGGGGTTGATTTTTCGGTGTCGTGGGGGTGATTACAAAATGATCACAACGGGGAATTTTTTCGAATAGTAGGTCTAGGAAGGAAATTAAAACCTTGCTGGAAAGTAGAAATCTTCAAGCTTCCGGCACAGTTCTTTTTTTTACGAAAGCGATTATGGAAGGCTTGCATGGCGTCCAAAGTGCCGTAGCGACTCGCGGTTCGCAAAAATGATCACAGACGGATCACAAAGATGATCACAACGGTTAAAATCTCTGGAACCGGGACGTTTTTGAAATCGCTCATCAGGTGATAAGAGACCTAGCTCTACTCATTCCCACTTACCCCTCTCCGATAGCTTCACTTTCAACGAAGTTATGGGTGTTCAAATGAGGGGTACTTTTCACGTGTTTGGCTTGAAATTGGCTCCAAACCGTAAAATAGCGCGCACCAATGCGCTTGTATGAAGCGCTGACCGCGAACAGCCAAAATTCAAAAGTAATCCATAGTTCCGGTTCCCAGCTGGCCTGGTGAGTATTTTTTCTTATCCATTTGATTGTTAATTATTTTGATTGTTGTTTTTGTTAAGTTTGATTTTTGTTTGTTGAGTTTGCTTTTGTTGTGAGGAAATTGCTCAGGATTCAATTTCTACGGTTTCATAGGTAGCTTTTGCAATGGATTCTTTTCTAGATTTTGCGGATTAGTGGATTGGGATTTACCTAGACCAGATGAGGAGGGTTGGTGGGCGAAGTGTCTTGAAGTTTTTTGTGAGGAAGGAGGAAAAAGTTTCAGCAATATTTTTTTTAGTTTTTGGCCTAGGAATAGTTCGATAGTGCCTAGTTCTATTTATTGTCATCTACATCGTCCCTTTTGAGCTTCTTTTTACTTGTACCGTGTATCACCGCTCTCTCCACTTCAACATGGGCCATGCGTTTACGACCCCCCCCCTCCATCGCGGGCAAATACGACCCCCCTGTTGTGATGATCACAAAGATATGGCGTCGTGCCCGTGTGGAGGCCCAATAGTGCTAGAGAAAGCACTGTGCCGCAATGGCTCAACAAATGTCGTTCTGGAAATTTCAGCCTTGAAGGTGAGCCTCATAGCGGTCGACCTAAAGCAATATCTGACGAGGATTTTAGGGGGATTTTGAAGGTTGACCCATCCCAAACAGTTCGAGAGATAGCAGAAGAGCTAGGCCTTGGCAAATCCACTGTTGCAGATGGTCTGGAACGCATTGGGAAGGTGAAAAAACTCGACAATTGGGTGCCCCACAATCGGAGTGACCGGCAGGAATCGGCACGTCTCGAGGTTCCTTCTTCACTGCTTTTGCGCAAAAGAATTGACCCGTTTTTGAACGGATTTGTCACCTGTGATGAAAAATGGATCATGTATGATAACAGGAGACGTTCCGGACAGTGGTTGGATTTGGAGGAACCACCGAGGTAATTTTCAAAGCCGAACCCTCGCGAAAAAAAAATTCTGGTCAGGTTTGGTGGTCATCGGCTGTTGTAATCCACTATAACTTTTCATCACCAGGCCAAACCATCACAGCAGAACCCTACTGTGAACAAACCGACCAAATGTACCGAAAATATTGTCAGCTGCAGCCAACACTTATCAAAAGAAAGGGTCCGATTCTTTTGCATGACAACGCCCGCCCACACGTTTCACAAATCACTATCCATAAATTGAACGAATTGGGAGTTGAAGTTCTACCTCACCCACCATATTCTCTAGACCTTTCACCAACCGACTGTCACCTTTTCAGACATTTTCAGAACTTTCCTGCTGAGAAATACTTCATCAAACAGGACCAGGCAAAAAAGACCTTCGCAGATTTCGTGGATTCTCGACCACCCAGTTTTTTTTGATGGGATTTCTCGACTGCTGCCACATTGGCAAAAGTGTGCTGATTCGAATGGTGCTTATTTGGATTAAATCCGATGAGTGTTAAGAAAGTTATGATCGTTTAAAGTTAAACACCCAAAACGCTAAGAACTTTCCGGACAACCTAATAATTTCTTTAACGTAATTCTCAAACAACATTCTTGGCATAGCGGGACACATTCACATATCGTTTGGATTTCTTCGAAGACACATGGTACGATCACACATAGTTTGGGTGTGCGTGACTAATAGTCCCCCAGCTGTCGAATCGTAGCGGTTTCGCCGTCCTAACATGCGTAGGAATGGAGCAGGGCCGTGAACACGCTAATTCCTCCATGCTCCGCCCAAGTGCCTTTTGCGGCTTTGGGGGGTGGGCGCAAACTCCCGTTAATGCTAACAGCCGCTCGTTTGCCGTGCGGTCGCGTTGCGGCTCTCTTGCGCACGTTGGTCAATTCCTGTAATTACGCGCTTTGAATATGGAAAGAAACGCAATTTCCTGATGCGGATGCAACCATTTTTAGGTTTTGCTCGATGCCGTTCAATCCGCCATTAGAAGTGATGAAGGATGAAAAGGCTAGAAATGAAGAACAAGAATGTATTATAGATAAGAATAAAACAATTGAAAAAATTAAGGAAATGCATATTAATCAAATCAAAATTTCTGCGATCCGGCGCGAGTCCGGCCCCAAAGCCATAGAAATATTTTGAACTAACTAGTGGGACCCTTAAGCCGTTTTCATTTTCATGTTTTGTGGGAAAGCGCGGCCTCTGAGGGATATTGCAGAGGTAGCTCTGTTGCTCTTGAGTTCTGGCCCTCGTGATCATCTTCGCTTCTTATTTTGCAAGCACCTTCAAATTTTGTTATCCGCATCAGAAATTGCGTTTTACTTGTATTCCAAAACGCAATTACAGGACTTGGCAAAATGCCGCACGCGACCCGCGCGCAAACGACGGCTATTAGCATGAACGGGACCCTTTCCCGAGTTCGCGCCGCAAAAGTGCATTGGCGGAGCAGCTATGGAGGAATTAGCGGTTCACGTCCCTGCTGATCTTCCATTTCTGCGCATGTTTAGGACGGGGGGCGTTGAAACGCTACGCTTCGACAGCTGGGGAGCTGATTAGTCACACACACCGAAATATTGTGTGAATCGTACATGTGTCTTTACATTTTTTTCGAAGTTCTATGTTTTTGAAGCCGTAGTTGCTCGCAAAGGGTCACAGCGGTCAGAACGCCACTGCTAACATTGGAGGTCAGTCCGAACATTGTAGCTCTTAGGCAACGCGGTTACAATTTAGAACAGAAGTGTCGTTGACCAGGCGTGAACGAGCAGTGAGAAAGAAAAAAAAAGTCGACCTCGATAAAACCCTCGTCCTATCAGTGAGTCATTGAACTGGGAACCACATTCCGCAATTGCAAGTCGTATGACAGCAAGATATATTCACTTCATTAGCGCGTACGGGAAGATGGAAAATCAACTGCAAGAGGGAACGATACACAAAAAAGCGTGGGAGAAAGATTGTAAAGAGACGGGCGAGTGAGCACAACGGTATCATATCGGATAAGGTGCAATATAAACGCACTGAACATTTATTGGCTTGAGGCGATAGGACTTGCAGCACCCCTTGCGCTGTTCATCTACATAGGGAGGTCGTGTCAGTGGCGCGTGAGTGAGCTTTTTCAAAATGGTCTTGTGCATATTGTAGGGGCACATACGAGGACCAGAAAACTGAGGTTCATTTTCGCTGCGCGCTTCTACGAATAAAAAAACGTAAAAAATAGGTCGATGGTTCGGATCCCACCGAGGACAAAATTTTGCTTTTCTACAATTTTTCATTTTTTGGATCCATGTTTGTCTAAATACTTTGGTCCCAATAAAAACATCCACGATAAACTGAACAATCCTTTTTTAAATGGATGCAAAACTGCTTTTTTCTTTCAAATTCGTTAGTATTCAGACTCAGCTCTTCGGCGCTATGCCGGTGCCAGATGGCACTGGAACCGAAAATAAAGTCTAGAATCGTGATCAGGACTGTCGATTACCCCTAGGAGCAAGTTTTGAGCGAAAAATTTTTTTGACTTTTTCGGGTTGTAGCACCATTGGTCGGCAGTGTGAGCGGAGTCTCACATCTTCGTAACAGCGATGACGTATCGTTGACGCTACGGACCCCGGACAACCCAATAAGCAAACCCAAGAAGGTCAAAACAATTGTTTTGACCTTCTTGGGTTTGCGAAAACTTCGCTTGTAGTGGTAATCAGTGGCCCTGATCACAAATATAACACCTATTCTTGGCGTCCACGCAATTTGGCGACAGAATAGCGCTGAACGTTCCCTATATGGGTGTACATAACGAATTCAGTGGAAAGAAGATGTGGCCCCAAATTGTCTATAATTGACACCACACCAGAAGTTACTATAATTCGCGATCAGATCCACTGTCTAGCCTATGAAGACCAGCGTTCAGCTACAATCTTGTCAAAGGCAGTTGGCACGATGGTTTCCTACTTAGCCTAAAATGCTAGTAGGGCGCTATATAGTGGGGAAATGGCGAAAGAACGGAGTGAAACGGTCAAAATCCGGCGAAGAAAAAGCCTCCGTTCTCAGTGACTTGTAAATCGATTTCGGACGAGTTTCCCGTACGCATCTTGCCAATCACCGCTACCGAAGATACGGCTGCATATGTGTACCCATGTATGCATGCAGCATCACGCCGCTTCATACCAATCCCTTTGCTTCATAATTTGCTCAGCAAATGAATGAATACGAGCGTCAGAAACGGTCGTCCGTTTGTGGGCGGGCGGGCAAGGAAGGCGTTTGGGACGTAAAGTTGTTGCTCAATAGGGCGTTATAGAGGTACCCTCCTTGGAAAAGGCTTTCACGCAGCGCCTGTCCGAGGTCACGGAATTCTGTTAAGCCAGTTGTACAAATTCTACGGCACTATTTACCCTTTACTGCCCCAGCCATCCGAAATCAGGCCAGTTCCTGACCGACTTTTTTCTCCGTGGGCAGAATTTGCTGAAAACTTGGCTCCAGGGGTAGTTCGACCCGCTGAACACGAATATCGCATCCGCTTGACCCGAAACCTCCTGGCGCCCGCGCCACGGGCGCCGGCGCCAAAATACTCGAAATCACCAAATTCGCTGAAAACTTGCTCCCAGGGGTAGTTTGACCCCCTGAACACGAATATCACATCCGCTCAACCCGAAACCTCCTGGCGCCCGCACCACGGGCACCGGCGCCAAAATACCCCAAATCATTGGCGCCTGTGGCGCGGGCGCCAGGAAGTTTCGGGCTGAGCGAATGTGATATTCGTATTCTGGAGGTCAAACTACCCCAGGAGACAACATTTGAGCAAAATCTGCCCACGGAGAAAAAAGTCGGTCAGGAACTGGCCTGATTTCGGATGACTGGGGCAGTAAAGGGTAAATAGTGCCAATTCTACATTGTATAGCGATTTATCGTGCCAACTGCCTTTAATGGTGCGTGAAAATCGAAACAGACAATAGCACCGACTCATGGGGTATAGCTACTAAGAATGCGCCCACAAATGGCAAATATCCAAGTTATATTCATGCGCAGAGAGGAAGCGAGAACAGCAAAGCCTAAAAAATGAAAGAAGAGGCAATTCAAGAGGGTTCAAACCATTAACCCCACACTCACTCTCCGATTGCGAACCCTCCACCGTACCGCTAGGCCATCCGGTCGTTATCACTGTGAACCGCTCCAATGGTTGAAGAGACCGTTGCACGGAGCAGCTCACCCTTGAGCACGTGACCAAGTTGGAAGCTCATTTGCGACGATTTTTCGCTTTGATTCAAATAGTTCCCTTTATAAGGACCCCCACTCAGCAACTGGTCAAAGTTGCAAGTGACCTACGCCGCATAGAGGCCCAAACCGAGAGTAGTTTCCAAAGATTTTTTCACTCGTTTTTTACCTTTCGGAAGCGCGCAGCGAAAATGAAGCACACTTTTCAGGTCCCTGCATGAGCCCCTACAATATGCAAAAACCATTTTTGAAAAGCGCACCACGCCCTGAACGACCTCCCTTGTTAGCCACGGAAAAGCAGCTTTCTTGGCTATTGGGGACCTAAGTTACCTACTTTACAAGGAGCTCACACTTTAATGAGGAGAGCTAGCGTAATGTACTCTTTAAGGCATGATGCTCGATAATTGGGTACACGGTCTAAAATGGTAGCAGGGGAAATGGTTTTATAGCCTCTATGTGGAAAATAAAAAGAAAAAAACGAATTGAGAGGCTATAAAACTGGACTGAGAGGTATAAAAACCAACAGCGAAAAAAGCCTTTGTTCTACACTCACAAAATAGTTTCGGATGAGTTTAGCGTCGGCACCGTTCCAATAAGCGTCACGGGATACGGCTACATGTATGCACCCATATGTAAATGCAGCCGCAGCAGCTTCATATCAATCTGTTCACATCATATTGTGCTTTGCAAGTAAAGCGTTACGAACATCAGCACCGGTCGGACATTTGTGGGCGGGCGGGCGCGGTGGGGTCGGTATATTGCAGTTTGATAGGGCCCTGCAAGGGTACCTCAATAGGAAAAGGCGCCACACAGCGCCTGCTCAGGGGCGCAGAATTCTCCTCCTGCGAGGCGTATTAATCCTACATGTCTCGGGGTTTTATTATGCCAGTGCCTTCAGTGAAGTTACACTGCAGAGCCTTATGAAATATGGATGTGGAAAAGCGGACTGATGAAGAAATGCTGTCCTACTCTATTATTAGGTTGTCCGGAAAGTTCTGCAGGTTTTGAGTGTTTAACTTTAAACGATCATAACTTTCTTAACACTCATCGGATTTAATCCAAATAAGCACCATTCGAATCAGCACACTTTTGCCAATGTGACAGCAGTCGAGAAATCCCATCAAAGAAAAAACTGGGTGGTCGAGAATCCACGAAATCTACGAAGGTCTTTTTTGCCTGGTCCTAATTGATGAAGTATTTTTCAGCAAGGAAGTTCTGAAAATGTTTGAAAAGGTGATAGTCGGTTGGTGAAAGGTCTGGAGAATATGGTGGGTGTGGTAGAACTTCAACCCCCAATTCGTTCAATTTATGGATAGTGATTTGTGAAACATGTGGGCGGGTTGTCATGCAAAAGAATCGGGCCCTTTCTTTTGATAAGGGCTGCAGCTGACAAAATTTTCGGTACATTTCGTCGATTCCTTCACAGTAGGGTTCTGCTGTGATGGTTTGCCTGGTGATAAAAAGTTATAGTGGATCACACCAGCCGATGACCACCAAGCCGTGACCAGAATCTTTTTTCGTGAGGGTTCGGCTTTAAAAATTACCTCGACCCACTTTTCATCACAGGTGACAATTCGGTCCAAAAACAGGTCGTTTCTGCCCGCGCAAAAGCGATGTGAAGCACACTCGAGACGTGGCCGATTTCTTGCCGGTATCCTCCGATTGTGGGGCACCCAATTGTCGAGTTTTTTTTCACCTTCCCAATGCGTTCCAGACCATCTGCAACAGTGGATTTGCCAACGCCTAGCTTTTCTGCAATCTCTCGAACTGTTTGGGATGGGTCAGCCTCCAAAATCCCCTCAAAATCCTCGTCAGATATTGCTTTAGGTCGACCGCTATGAGGTTCATCTTCAAGGCTGAAATCTCCAGAACGAAATTTGTTGAACCATTGCCGCACAGTGCTTTCTCTAGCACTATTGGGCCCCCACACCTGGTTAATTTGTTGAGCTGTTTCGATTGCGGATTGCCCCATTTTATAGTCGAAGAAAAAAATCGTCCGAAGTGCTCTTTTCACATGCTTGAAAAAATCTTAAAAAAGGGGGTTCATCAAGCAATGGTGAAACGGCAGTTATACCATCAGATAGCGCAAGAAATTCTCTTCAGGATGTACTACTGAGACGCAAGGGAGAATGAGTTTTTAATCAGCAATGAATGGCAGGGGGTGTTATGCAAAAATGTAACACAAAACCTGCAGAACTTTCCGGCAACCTAAATAACTTATCCTTTTGTTAGCTAGTTGATGTGTTGGTTTCTAGTTGTTTAATCCTGTTGTTTAATGTCAGGACAATAGAATGAAGGCAAATTGCCGGCGGCTACTTCTGCCGCTAATTTGAGACAATGAATGCGACCTTCACTTGCTGCCACGCTATCGTTATCGGGAAGAATCTCAGCGCGTTCCTCTTATTACAATGCTTTTGCGGAATAGAATTGATCACAGCAAAGGTCCCTCGTCCTCCATTCCTCACCGAAGGCTACAAGCCCTTGAGAAACAAGAGGGATGCGCGGTTTCTTTTGACAGTGATTTATCCACCTTCGGTATATGTGACCTCCACGCGTTAGGGTTGCCCTGGGTGCAAACCCCTTTCTAGAAGGTTGCCTGTGATTATCTTCAGAGGAGCTGACTGTTAGAAATAAATTTTCCATTGCGAATCGCAATTTGATCCATCATCAGCATAAGAGGGGAAGCGAAGATGCGCTGCACGCGCAGGCGACAGGCTAGAGAGAATCGAGTAGAGAACATAAGGATGAGTTGTACGATGCTTTACTTCAGCTCCACACGAGAGTTTTGTTATTCGGTTTCAATGTAGTTTTATGTTTCGGTCGAATCGCCTCCTTCAGAGCCTGGAAGCAAAGAATTAGTCATGATTACCCGACCAAATGTCCCCCTACTCTACTTGAATCCTGACTTAGTTCGCTCTCCTAGACCACCGAGCCGTCAGTAAACCGCTTTGACCTGTTCCTCATTCATTGTCAGGGTTGTCATTGAAAGGCCACTCTTAGATAAGGTCTTATCTCCCACGTAATCGTGGGATTCTTCCCTCCGATTCATTCCTGCATTACTAACCTGAATCCAGAATGCTTCGGGAGCTTTTCGTGCGGATTTTTTTGCGATTCTCCTGTCAAGACTGTGACCTCGGGCCTAAAGACTGCCATTATTGAGTTTGAACTCCGGTAAAGCCCCGCAAGAACTGTGTAGTTACCGAAAGATGAGCGCAATTGGTCCACTGCCCGCTAGATGTCATAGGGGGGGGGGTTCGCCGCCACAGATTATAAACATACCACTCGTTTATCTGTCTGGCTGCATCTCTGCCGAGGGTAGGGTACTACAGCGCCTCGTTACGACGTGTACTCGTTGAGGAAAAGACTCGACTTTATCTTATAGGGAATACGTCTTCAAGGAGGCGTACAGATAAGCAAGGATGCCTGTTGTGATTTTCCTGTGTGGGATTCTCTCCCTCTGGTCTTACCAGTAGCGCGGTGGACCTCTCCTACTTGCCCTTACAATTAGCATCGATTCCCACACAGGCGAATCACTGCACAGTATTCTCAAAAAAGGTAGGAGGGCTACCATAATTCGAGCTGTTTCTTTTTTGAATTGAAAAAACGCTCATTAATCACGAGGTCTGTCCGTTCGCCGCTATAGAACAATATGCAGAGGCCAGACATTTTTTCAATCCCTTTTTCTTCCTCTGTTGATGATTCTAAAACCATTGTGACGCGTCGTAAATGTCGATGCTTGACATGGAGTTTGTTATGACAAGGACAGTTCTCAAACCGCTACGCATCGAATGCCAAAACTGATCGGCAATTGACCTTTCCAGAATAGAATGCGCAGGCAGGATTTTTACCGTTCTACTATATACACGGGAGGGAAGGCAAAAAGTCACTTTTGTTATGACTTCCGAGGCGCTGTAAGTCTACCTTTATTTACATTCTTGGAATTTTGACAAACATATTAAGAGATATCAAAATACTATCATGACACTCCGCCACAGCCTTCTGGACGAGCGCCATCGAGAGATTCTGGCACGCGACCGCGATGTGGTGCCTGAGATCAGCGAGATAGTCGATTTCTCCGCCACCCCCTATTGAACTCCGCCCGAACCGGGTAATTGAGGGGATTCAGGTCAGGTGACCTACTTGGATATTCCATCTTCTTTGGGTATTCAGCCCCTTTCCATTCCAAGTAGGCGAGAGTTTCTCCAATGCCCTTCGATTCCATAAGGTGGCCCCGCAATGCTGTAGCAGTACAAAGTTCCAAGAAGGTACGGGCGACATGTGAGCAGGGATATTTTTCACGAGTTGCACGTGTAACCGCCAGCGCTCACCTTCAGTTCGGGGCCTCAAAGAAAATATTGGTCTTTCCATTCCAGATACGGTCGCGTCCATACCTTCACCACGCGCTTGGCGGACTGTGGTGAAGATGATATCCTAGACCGTGGCGACGTTGTCGGAGCTGCTCGATGTTAGAGGTCATCCAGATCGAGAGTACTGGTCTCCAGGTGGCTATTCGGTGGCTCCACATAGAAGTTTCGCAGCTATTTGGAGGTGACATGAATTCCAAAGGTCTTCTCCAGTCAGGCTGCGACTGGAGATGACTCCATATTTTGGTGTACATGAAGGTGATGAGAAGCCAGCTCCTGCTTATTAGGAGCATCTTGAGATCTTCCGCCTCTAGTACTCGTATCCACTCCTTCTGTCTTTGGGCGCGGCGAAACTTTGCTGAATGTGATCGGTCAGATGACTTTTGGCCCCCTGGTATACTTCGATACTCCAGAGCACGGGGACTCACGATCTTCCAGTGTATGGACATGAAAATTGCTTAAAGACAGTCCCCCTGCTGGAGCAACTCATATCATTGGAGTGCAAGTCATCAGGCCCTCACTCTAGAATTATGCCACTTTCGCAGCTTTACAGAAGGTGACGAGGCGCTGGAGCCCTCATGAGTGGCATTCCTGGCGCCTCCCAGTTGTCCCTCCTACCGGAACTCAAAGACTATTTTCTGTCACGAGTCGATTTAGCCGCCTTTTCCGTTTTTTTTTTAATGTTAGGAAGTATTAGCACTGGATGACGCGAAGAAATACTAGTGAGCCAAGGGTGACTGGCTTTGCTGGTGATAAAACAAGCAGATCAGGAAAACTTATCCAGGGAGGCTGCCAGGCCTCCACTTAGGATGCACATTCTACGTGATTTCTTTTCGCTTTTTTTCCTGTCCTGGAGAGATGAACAGCGACTACCGGCTTGTAATTAAGCGTTACTATCCACAGTACAGAATTGGGCGTTGTCTTTGAAGACGGTTCCCACGCATCAAATGTGTCCGCGAAAGGCCTCGGTGCTAATAGGCGCGCGATTATTGCAACTGTTGCAACCACGATCACGTTTCACTCTGCAAGACAACAGCCTACACGCGGAATCGCGTGTATACATAGTGTTGCCTGGAGCATCGTAGGGTGATTTCCTGTGCTCTTGCCTGGGATTAGTTGCACATCGAATCCTGGCTGAATGGGGTGCCCACGTCGACAAACTCGTCCAATGCACCACGCTTCCAGGGAGAGGGTCTCTGTTCAGAGTGGTCCGGGGTTTTTTTTCGTTTTTTTTCTTTGCTGAAAAGTTACCTAAGGGCTACTGTTCCATACTGAGCACCTATCACCCCTAACATTTGATCGCAGGGCTTGTCTTAAAATAAGTCCCAGTACTGAAGACCATTCTTGATATGTCCGCCGTTGCTTCCACGCCAATCAGTGCCATCCAGGCACGAACAAACATGGTGGCCGCTTAATATTCCAATTCCAGAACCTTTCCCCTAAGACTTCGAAGGGTGTGGTAGTAGGGTGCACCAGTGGGGTTAGAAGTCCTCATTGAAGGAGGGGATCCTATCGTATCTCCTGTTTAGCTTGTAAGAGTAGTTTGGATATTTGTGAACTTCACAAACTTTTCTTTGTCGATGGGACCATTAGAAATATAGTGAGGCGGCAAATATTGGGTACTTTTGAGTTGAGAAGGGTTGGTTTTGAGGTCACGGCAGAAAGGGGGGGGGGCTTCCACGGAGTCATTTTCGATCACGTGCCTTGGACGGCAATGGCTGACCGCACTCACGCTTCAAGGGCCTTCTCTACCTGCACCATTTCACGACGTTTTCTAATCCCTAAGGTAAATGTTGGCATTTCATAGCTACTTATTGTTAGTGCAAAAGTGTGTTTTTGGGCAGAACACCGTCAACTGACCTTGCTCAATTCTCAGGAGGGCGGGCTGTACTTGATTGCAACAAATTTGAACGTTCTTTGAAGTGGAGAAAGATCTCATTTAACAGGACTGCAATAACTTGACTACTGAAACATTTCCAAGATTAAGCGGTAACCTTTGAAACATTTTCAAGATTAGCCGCCTTGTAGGCCTGAACATCTCTTCAAGAAGTTCAATGATGTAGTGAGGAACTGGAGATGTGTCTAGGAAGGGCACATAATCGCACTGTGCAAGACGAAAGCAGTCAGCATGGCTCCCTCTCCGAGGTAGACAAAGCGCTCGTCTTCATAGCTCAGCGTACACCACAAATTATGGAAGTAATGACAGGTCCCACCGCAGGTTTCACTTCAAACCAGGCTAACGTGAACTCAAGAGGGGCAGGAGGGTCCGTTCTAATCGCGCTTCATAAACTTCGAATCAGATTCCAGAAAAGTAGAGAGTGAGGCCCGGCCCATAGGTATCGTATAACAGGGCCAGAAACACTGCTAAGGAACGCGAACTTCTTGAACAGCGACACGAGGTATCCACTCCGAGAAGAGGGTGGGAGGGATGAAAAGGAATAGCACTGTGCCAATAACTTCCTATCAAGAGGTACAGGGTTCAGGCGTCTCCACGCTGGCATGAGAGTCGTTGGAAATTTTGAATAGGTGAAAGGATTAAGAATAAAAACCACGGAGTTAATCGGTCCACACACTCTGCTTCCCATTCAGAATTGATAGTTCATTTTGAATTGGACTGGGCTTCTCAGTAGGCAACAGTATTTGCTGTAAAAGGTCAGGTGTTTATACGCCTTTGCGGATAAGGTTGTGACGACGACACGACGATGACAAGACAATGGTGGTCTGCCAGTATAATTTTCTAAGATAAAGATGGGCGAAACAAGGCCAAGTTTTGGTGGTAATGTGTCCGTGGCGGGGGTGGGGTAGACAATCCGTCCTTGAATGAGTAGCACAGCTGCTTGGACAAGCTACGTTGGCGCCCGGCGCACAGCGCCGGCGCCAAAATACGTTAATCAGCCAAATTAAGTTGAAAAACTTGGCGCTCGTGGGTAAGTATTGACGCGTGAACGCGAATATCACAATTCGCTTGCTGACAAAACCATAAACCAAACAGGCGCGGCGCCAGAAAATGATAAGAATTTTTCTTAAAAACTTATCGCCTACCGGGTAGTTCGAGACCGTCGCTGAACAAGATATCGTGTACTTAACGCGTTTGACGGGACGGCTCCGTCATAATGAAGGACAGCAGTTTGTTTGTGAACGGCGTAACGCGTTATAGGCTCGTCCGAACAGTTATTAATGTAACATTCATAAATCTGGCAATTGTTTTGCGGCTCTCTTTTAAGTAAAATTTTAGTGCTGAGAAGCAAATTTTCGGAGTCAAGGGATGTAATATTCGTCTTCAGAAGGTCTGCTTCCACAGAAAGACTTTGGTAAATAACTGGATACGATTTTTCGGAGGACTGGAGCAATAAAAGCTAAATTGTGTCGAATATCGGAGATTCGTATTCTCACCTTTTGCATTTCTTGGAACACTTTGACCGTAGCCATTCATACTGTTTGCAATTACTGGGTTTCTGACGAAAGAAAACGTGCCGTCAGCACGGCATTTCATGAAAAAAAAACGGCTCATCCTCAACGTGTGTTAAGTGGCTTTCGTAGGACTCGAACTGTTTGGCCTTAGGCGGCATTCAGTCATTACACGGCATAAGCGGCGCATTGAGTTCTCAAGCACTCGCTTTTAATCTGAATATCAAGCGCAATGCAAGGAGCCGGGTTCGTCGAAGCATTTGCACCGGTTTCAAGTGTAATGATATCGGCAATATTCCAATTGAGTTGAGAAGAGCACATATCCACATTTACGCAGGGAACTCCAACTCATCTCACCTTCGCATTCATTGAGCAGCTGGCACGATGAGCCCTAAGACGAGTAGGAATATTATGCCTGGCAGAACGGAAGTCGGCGTCCCTAAGCAGAAGGCCCTATCAATCTGCGGCATACCGACCCGAACGCCCACCGCGCCCGCCCGCCCACAAATGGACGACCGTACCTGATGCTCGTATTGCTTCATTTGCGAAGTAAAATATGAAGCGAAGGGACTGAGATGAAATGGCCGCGGTAGATGGATATATGAGTTCATACGTATCTGCCGCAGCGGTTATTGGCAGGATGCCTACGGAAACTCGTCCGAAATTGCTTTTTGAGTCATTAAGAACGAAGGCTTTCCTTCGCAGGTTTTTGACCGTTTCACTTCGTTTTTTTCGCCATTTTCCCCACTATATAGCACCCTGCTAGCATTTCAGACCGAGTACCAAATTATCGTGCTATAAGCCTTTGACAGAGTTATTGCACAAGCACCGCTATCCACGAAGATTTTTTTCTTTGAAGGTTGAAGCACTCGTTGTTGATCCTATTGTTGTAAGCCTGTGACCTTGACAACTCGGTCAACAAACTGCGTTGGCGATTTCGCGCCATATCAATGACACGTGGACTGAAAAGTAGTCAGTAGGTGGCCTTCCTGTGAAGAATCGGTGGTGAAGCTAACAAAGGCGTTGTCCATGGAGGACGACCTGGTAGCCACTCACAATTGTCACGTCTGTCAAAACAAAGCAAACGCCTTCAAAGCCTCAGCTGCATTTTCACTTCGAAACTGGAAGGGTTTTTTCTGGAAGCAAGACCGTACAGCATTTTCAAATAGCGTTCACACCTTCCTCTTAGAATAATGGAAGTCGCAAAGAGGGAACGATAAAACAGGCCGATTCAGATTCAGATCCACTGCGATGCCGATAGAACATGAGATTTGGAGAACTGGAGAACTGGATGGTAGAGAACCTGAATCTGCGAAAAGGATCAGTACAAGTCCATCCAGTTCTACTCAGTTGCAGGTGCAGTGTCAGAGAGCTTGCGAAAAGAACTATGTACAACTTGATCTCACCAATTCTACCAAGCTCCAGGTGCAGAGTCCGCGTGAAGAACTCAGTACTATCGAGCAAGAAGAACAGAGGAAATTAATGATATCATCATACGATAATATCCCTTGTTGTTCTCAAGCCTTTCCCTTCCAATCCTGCCAAGCCCTCTCCTAGCGTTTTCGCAACTTTCCCTTCTTCGCGAATATATCGTTTTCTCACAAAAGCTGAGGGCACTGTGATGGCCACCTGGACAATCCCTCCACTCGAAAATCTGTAAACTCTGTGAGTGGTACGTCCTACATAAAACTGACCAACGTGGCATGCGGATTTTCTCTTCGATGCGAATGACTGGATAAAGAGTTGGGCTGACATGCTTGACGACAAACTGCACACTCACCTTATAGGACGCTTTTTCCATATGCGAGGCGACTGGGTCCGCAGGTGCAGTAAGCGTGCCACTATTTTCGCTCAACTGCACAGGAACGGAGCTGGAGGGCTGCGATGCCCCGATACCATCTCCATAGTCGCGGATATCTTGGCATACTCAGCACTTGCATCCATAATCAAAGGTCGCACTAGATACGCAAAGAGAAACACTTACGGAAGATAGCAAAAGAAGGCCACATACAAGTAGCCGTCTTGACTATGGTTAAAGGCGATGTAACTGGCAGTGCAGCAGCGGCGGGCGGACAAGTCACCGAAACAGGCAGCGGATTGTTACTTCGCCTGTATACCGGTCCATGACTACAGTGTTGATCGAAGCAATGTGGCATTACTACTGGCAATTCGAGACCCATTCTACACCATGAGCGAAGATTAAGGAGCTACAGGATGTGATTGTACAGTTTGTATTCGAAGGGTAAAGTTTTGGCGGCGCGGTTTCGCTAGCGCAAACGCATAGTGTAGAAGTGTTTACATTATATTGTGAGAGGTCAGGGCTACTATCAAAAAGCCACTTATGCACTTCCGCCAGCTCACGTGTTTTCAGTTCAGAAGTATTTCACCCTTAGTGAAAACCTATCAGTTCGTGTAAGCTCATGAAGTAGCTCTCTAGATGGGTCGACATGTTGCGGGAAAGTAGCAAGAGCGCAAAATACCCCTCCCCTTCTCCGGCGTCGAACTTGACTCCCAGAAGTATCACCAACGCATCACTAATATGAAGGTGACGCTGTTCAGATATCGTGCTAATTACAGGAACCTGTATTGTTACAATTGATGATGTCTCAACTGACTGGTTAAAAAGACGTCATTAAGAAGTCATGTACATGTACCACAGTTGTTTTGAGAAGAACTTAAGGGTTAAGAAAAAGCATTTTTTGTTTTTTGACGTTGCTGAACTTAGCGTGAATGAAAACACTGCGTCGTGGACGCGCTACGTGGCCTGCGCCCCAATACGCCGGCACTAGCGTGTCCTCTGGAAGTGCGCCCTTCAGGGCACATCTAGTGCTTGTTTATATTAATTACAGAAAAGGGATTATGATAAGATAGTAGGTATAAGGAATGGAAGTGGTTCGTTTCGCCTCAACTCAGACGAACCACTTTATTCCGTCTGTCCCCGAGGCTCCTCAGTGAGTTAGGGACAGACGGAATAAGTATGTATAGGACATAGATAGCATATACAGAACTAGAAAATAACGTATGAAGAGCAGTGTAGTATGCCATGACGAGAGCTGAGATTTAAAAAGAACAGTAGTGCGATTTGGGAGGATAGGCGTTGTGATTAGTATTGTGTAATAAATCTCACCAAAATTAGCGACATATAAGGCGGTGAAGCCAATACGCGAGTGATGTCTATACGCTCAGGCTCAAAATTATGATGCGGCTTATGTACAACACCAACTTTTAGGTAAGGCAATATACAATTATTATCTAATTGCTTAAGTAAGAGTATAGAGAGGTAGTGGACATGGGATCTTTTATCCTTCAGATGACGGTATGCGCGTTGAGACGGTAAGCAATACGGTCAAAGCTTACTCGGACTTTACATTAGGAGTAGTGTAAGTATTACTAGTTTATAAATGTTGAAGAACAGCCCTCAATCGTTGGAGTATCTTTTTGAAAAAAAGTACTTATTTTCTTATAGTTACTTAGTATTTTTAATATGTAGAGATGAACTATTTCATAAATATAGTATGAACCCTCTTCTATGAACTTACCTAAACCGACTGTTGTACCATTATGTGATGCATCAACATATACAGTGATAATGGTTGTGGGGCGCTATTTAAAAGGGCTGCGGTTGTCAAAATAAACAGGGTTCACTTCACTTCTCTTACTCGCCTTCTACATCCGGCCGTCTACATTCCCTGCACACAAATCGGCCACAATACACACATTTAACTATACTGTCTTAATAATAAATTTCTTCTCTACTTTACAATATCTTTGCAATTATTAATGTAGGAATTAGTGTCTGTACAGGTATTGCGCAATTCTTAAGTGTTTCTGTGTATATAACCTGAAGCCTCTTGTTCTTAGTTGAAATATTGTTAGTTTTCTCATTTGTGGGAATCTATTAGGTTGTCAAAAGTTCTGGGATCTCGTATCAGATTTCCGCAGCCATTTCGAGATCTAGTTATGTGGTCTATGGGAAGTGTGTGAGGTAAGCATTCCACAGCTTCTTCACCGTCCCTCGCAGTCGCTGTTCTCATATTGACAAAAACGGTAATTGTAAATTATCATTTCGACACACTCGCTATATGGATCTTACCTAAGCACACGGCGTCGAGCCTATAAACGGCATTTCCTTATTTGAGATTTAATATATTTCCCATCAACGGTCTATAGCACCAATAGTTGCCGCCTTTTAGTGACTTTCTATCCGGGTGAAAAACTTCGTCCAAGGAGGCCACCTGCCTTGGATTTGGACCTACTGTGTTCCTTGATTAAAACCAATACGTACAAATCAACTTGCTATCTAGTCCTTACACTTGACTGGTCCCAAAGCACAAATGAGAGAAGGCCTCGCTCCCTTAGAAAAGTTATGAAGTTCGATCAAAATTTTTCTCATGAGTTGACCAGTACTCCAAGGGGAGCACATGTGGGTACTGTCTACAACTTCTTCTCCCGCTTCCGCTGTACGGCTGGTTGAACAGCACTGTAACTGGATATGGAGTGGGTGCCTCTAGGTGAATCACTCCTGGGAGCGCCAGCGGCTAGATCCCCAGAAAGGGCAGAACCGATCGCGCAATCCTATCAATCCAGTAGGGCGGTGAGGCTGTGTATGTGGTGGGGTACCTTTCTCCGCTCTCGAAACGGAATTCCTTCCTTCCAACGCCAAATTATTGGTAACCAGGGCCTTCATTGTAATTCAACTGCAAGTGGGGTGGAAAATCTCTACATTTGTCCCAAACGAGCAATGTTCTGCCTAACTCCAAACACCTCGGGGGTCAAACATTTGGAAAACGACACTGCTCGAGATCCCGAAGCTTAGCTGGGGAATTCCACCACAGTCTTCGTGTAGCCCTGACTTAGCTCTTTCCGACAACCATCCAAACTAATCCCACAGCGGCCATCTTCTTTTGGATAAAAAAATACGATTTTTGATAGTACCTCGAAAATGACCCAGCTGCCTTTCTGGCCACAGAACTAAGAGGCTTCTGGAAGCAGGGCAACCACACATTGCGTAGTGATTGGCAACAAGTTGCCAATGAAGGTGACATACATATAGCTGATCAAAATTGCTTCCCACTGGAATAAACTTAATTCGGAAAAAAGTTTGAAAGTGTCCCAGAACTTTTGGGACAACCTAATATATTCTTTACGATACGCCAACTGACAAGCATAACCTATCCTGCAAGGAGATACCATAAAAATTCGGAAAAAAAAACTCATTTTCGAGGTCTTCATCCAGCCAGTGCACCTGAGGCTACTCGTTAGCAAGAGGATTTCGCTGACGAGTAGCCTTATACTGTAATTATGTACAGATGGGGATCATTCCAAGTGTTAAACTATCAGTTCGGCGTTTTCCAATATGATAACGGAAAAAAGAAAAATCCAAATTAGCTTTCAGGGCTTGTTCAATCAATGAGCCAGCGATTCAGCGCCACAGATCATAACCCGGCGAAGGCTCTCACCCAAATAAAGAAACGGTGTCTTGCCTTACTTAGTGGACCGTCACTTCGTGGACAGCTCGGCTCTTTGATAAGTATTCATGTACCAGTTCCTATCAGGCCGAACTTAAAGAAAAGTGATTTGGGGTGGGCTAAAGTGGACTTCCCATTTCTCTGCGTTATTGACAGTTCAGCAACTGATCTGATCTGTAGTCCATTGACTACTCACAATTCTTCAGTCGCTCGCTCTTTTACATTCCTTTTCGAGTTCTTATTGAATATTTTTACCATTCTACAAATTTTTTAATCTTTCATTGTACCTTGGAATGCTAGAAAAGGTGTACCCGGAACTAGACTGGCATCTGTGAAACAGGATTCTTGTGAAGACTTGTTGTACTTTTTCTAATTGAATGCGAAGTTTACTGCTATTTTATTTTTTTGAGGGCGTATATTTTTTGAGAGCTAAAATCAGACATATTCACCTTCAAATGACGCCCAATATCTTGTTTGTACGCAGCGCGCGTGCTCTTGCACGTCATCAGATAGCAACTGAGAAAAAGTTAGCAGCTACCAAGAACTCCAAGCGTTTTTACTCCTATTGCAAGAAAAAACTCAAGCTCATGGACTCCATTCCTAATTTGGTCTCTCAAGAAGGAGTCATTGTTGAAGATGATGCCGCTAAAGCAAACTTGTTTGCTGATTATTTCAAGTCCGTTTATAAAGTGAGCCATGATACCGGTGCTAGTCTCCCACCTATCACGGATGACTGCTTGGACTGGATAGACATATCAAATGACGTGGTTTACAATGCGCTTCGAAAGCTTCCCAATAGAGTGTCGACATCTCCGGACAATATTCCCTATATGTTTTTGAAAA